>JAUELK010022079.1:0-10000 GCA_031471215.1 Gastropteron pacificum | reverse complement strand
ACATGTTTGCCTTGAACACGACGCAATGCCATAGCTCAGGCTCCATCGTATAGTTGCTTATTTTCGTAACACATTCAGGTTATCTAGATAGTTTGAAAGAAAACTCTATTTGGCAAGTTGATCACTATTATAATTTGAAGTATTTATGATTTACTGAAACAAAATGTATTCTTACTTGACAAAGTGGTTCTGTGTTCACTGTTCATGTTTACAAAGAACGGACCGCTCTGAGATCGAAAAGCTATTCTTTTAGTATAAATACACAACTGTTTTGAGGAGCATGTCAACTGCATGCAACGTTTTTGAAAATAATAAAACAATCCTGATCTGACTTTGTCGTTTCCACAAACGTACAGAAATCCAGTAAACCACACATAAGGCTCCCCGTTCATATAGGCACACAAAGTAATCCAAGGAGCCCGGACATTGAAACAAAACAATTCATTGAGAAAATGTCACTTTGAAGAAGATCCCCAAGCCTCAGTCCGTGCTGTCACATATCGATCTAAGAGCAGATCTATCCTCATCCCCATGTCATAGATCACCGTGTGTGACTTAGTGAACACTGACACCAGACTTCCACTCTGGTAAGGAGCGGGTCTAAGTGAAAGCAAAACGTTGGGATCAATACTTGAGAATTCTATGAAAAGCCAGCCACTTCTTTTATCTACAGTGCCATTGAAGGGGCGGCCCCAAATGCCCCGATGGCATTCAGACAACGATCTTAACCAGAACTGGAACGGTTGGCTTGTAAAACACAGTACGTGTGGTTTGGGTGGAAATCAACTATAACCAACGCTTCTGCTAAGTCTATGTCGCTGACTTAAACAAAAAAACACGCAAGAAGGGCAAAGTAGCTTGGGTTTGCGACGAAACATAAGCATCACTGTCTAAGAATGCATAAACCCCTCAACTGAGATAATCTGAAATTACGTGAAATTGTCCGAAATCTGGAACAGTTTTGAGGTTTATGTGACTTTGGATTTGCTGCGTTTTACTGAGAAACCTTTAAAGCAGAGTATGTGAACAACCGAGATAGAGCGCCCATAGACCACGCCCGAGGTTCTCAATGGAGTCGCGAACACCATAAAGCGAATGCCTGGTTTTAATTGATTGAAGTGATAGGTCGGATGTCTCATGGCGTTTATATAGATGAAATGTGAAGGGACGATGAAAAGACCCCCCCCCCCCCCCCCCCCTCTCCTTAACCACCCACCCAACAGTGAATAAAATACGTGAACATAACGAATAAACGCGAATATCGCCGCTACAAATAAATGTTATCTTTCAATCTTTTGTTTTACGTTACATCATAATACACACACGGAAACGAGTTATGAATTAACTAATTTCATTTTCCGATGCACATTGTATGCAATTGATTGTGGACAATTTCGCAATCTCAGTGAGATGGAAATGTCTACTAGATACCCATTTGTTTTCACATAATCTTAACAGTGACCTCGCGAGTAACAAAGTGTATATTATTACCTGTAAATAGCATGACACTACAAATGACCATAGTTTGTACGAAGATAGATCACCTTATTGTGACCAGTGTAGAAATAGGTCTGTTGGCCTGATGGACATCTCAATCTCAAGCACAGGCTCTTAATAAAAAAAGGAATGACTATACAAAGTTGAAGGATACAAAATGCTAGATATATCATGGTGAAAATTACATACAGCTCACTGACAAAGATCGAGAGCCTATAATAAATTAATGCCACAATAGCCACAAATGACCCAGCCTTGCATTTTCCGAAGACAACGCCCCTGGTGTGATGGGCTAAGCCTAGAGCATTGTGAATGGCATAACGAGAGGTCGTGTAGAGCAGTTTGCGGGTTTCATTACTCTGTGTTTGACAAGACCACGTTGTAAGTATTGCGTACACAAAGCTTTAGGGGTCTCCTCCACAATGTAATTGGAGCATGAACGGTTTCCTTGTACAATAAAGCCGTAGGGAAAGTAGACACATCTACAGATAGGGGCTTCTATCTGGGTTCTTGTTCTAGTACCAACTTGAGTGTCTGTTCACATGGAAAGCCAAGCAAGATACAAAATACAATATCATCTATAGGCCTAGCAACAGGTATGATGAGACGGACACTGCACAACACACAACAGAATGACATTTAACCCTGGGATACAGGCAAACACATGTGAGATTTAGTAAAACTTTCCTTTAACATTTGTACCGCTATGTGCTATGTAAACACAGTAGACGCGCTGGGGTTGGCTATACAAAAATAGCTAAGTGTCCCGTCTGTACGTGGGGTCTGTTCTTGCAATATCTTACTTTCCACATGAGTTGATGAGTGAGAGAGAGAAATGTGTATGCAAATGTGTCCCACAAATGGTTGGTTGTTTGTAAATGTATTCAGAACATTGTGAAACCAATTTACCCTCATGGGATAATAAAGAATCATCTTATCTCATCTTATATACTAGTTGCTGTAAAGCGCTTTGAGCTCGTTGGAGAGCAGGGTAACACGTTGTGTAATGCCATTTATTAATCAAAGACAGACATAAAAACAAACTGTATTGTACAGAACCGGAGAGAATGCCCAGTCATTTCTGCTGACGTATAAATTATCAAAGTCTATAAAAGAAATAAAGTGTCTGTTAAGAAGAAGAGATTGTTAGATCTAGACCACTAAAGTACAGACTTGAAGAAGAATCAGACTGTGGAGAGGTTGGAGGAGATTGTGGAAAATTATAATGTGGTGAAGTGGGTATTGAGAAGTGTGTTGTTATATTCTGCAAGGATATTGTAGCAAACCAGGTTGCGGTAGAATGCACAATGATCATTTTTAAAAACGATCACTGGATATACAACGCCACGCATGATCGAATGACGGGATAACCTGAATTCTAAATGCAGGCTAGGTAAACTACTAAAGCCTATTATAGATAAAGTGCCTCGACCAAGTAGCAGTGTTCTGTCAGGGCATAGCCAAGTATTGACAATACAATAGCGGTCGACTTCTGCCCAAGACAAAGGTTTTATGCTTGGCTTCAGCACACAACGAAGTCTTAGATAGGTTTAGCCTACACATTATAGAGTTAATTGGTGCTGTAGTTATGATTCGTCTTACTTAATTCTCATAGTCATCGTGTAAAGACAAGATAGACGCCTTTAGAAAGTACATTTTTCTTTTGTTTTGTTACGATATTAGCCTCATTCTGTCCCTTAGATTCCAACAAGATCTAGATCATTTCATCATCATAGTCCAACATGGACCGAGGCGATACCTTTTTCTTCGCAGCAACAGTAATGCATACGACCCTTGAAGTTTCCGACAAAAGGGCAAAGACAAACAATTTCTATTAAAAGTAGATTAAAAAGAAACTTATAGAGGGGGATTATAATGGAATATGCGCGCAAACGATGAGCCTACATCACACACAATAGTGACCACAGCAAGGAAAGTCCTTTGCCTGACAATAGACATGCTTTGCAAACAATTCGAAATAATACAACACTTGCCTGTCAGCTGAAGAACTTTCAAATCCCGACTCTCCGAAACAGGCATTTTCTTTGTCCTGTGAAGCAGGGATGTCTCCATTTTTATTTGTATCCTTGATGTCTTTTCCATTAGTTGACACAAAGTCTTCTTGTTGTGGTTTCCTAATTTGTTGAACATTCACGGCCAATGAGCTTGAAACATCTCCTCTCCCTGTATCTCTACTGCCCACCGTGGCCACCACAGATGGAGCCGATAAACTTCCTGGTCTGGTACGAACTTTTCTGTCCTCTGAGCCTTCCTCGGTGGCCAAGAGTTTTGCACTGACCGCTTCCACAGCAGCCTTCCGCGGACTGGGCAGTGTCGTTATCTTCAGGGATGGATTCTCCTTCTGCTCAACCCCCTCTCGTCTGGGGGAAATCTGGTTCGAGTCTTGTTTCAGATAGCCGTCCATCCGGTGTCTGTACCCGACCGTACCCAGACCGTTCTTCTCCTTCAACATGGCGAGGCTAACCTTCACCTTTGGATGGCCGGACGGGCCGCGAGCCTTAGCCTCGGCTTCACACAGTTTCTCGGTCACCATGGAGTCTTGTACGGTGATCCGGCTAGGCTGTCCGGCGACACTGGCCATCGTCCCCATGGCTTTCTGCGGGGGAGAGTCCGGGTTCTTGTAATTCCAAGATCCCCCAGTCACACAGATTTTGTCGTGGCCAGACAGAGTGAAACAGCCTGACAGTGGGCGCCAAGTGTTGAACTTTAATTCAGCTCCGATGTTGTTGTTGTCTTTGGGAGGTGCTTGGCTTTGTGGTACCGGTACACTGGGTTTCGTGGCTTCCTGCAGAGTGCGTGGGCCTGCGCCGAGTTTTTTTGGTGCGATTCCAGGGTTGTAGCCCTTCAAGTTAATCTCTTTGAGCTGCTCGTGCATCAAAAGAAATCCCGGGGATCCACACACATTGCCTTTGTCAATGAAAGTCTCTCCCCTCTCCTTCGACTCCACGGCCTGAATGAACTTTATCTTTTGAGAGGATTCTCCATTACATTTCACATTGTCAGAATTTCTCTCCTCAAGAAGTGCATTCTGTTTACGAATTTCGTCTGTTATTGATAACCGATGTTGTTTTGAAATCTTTTTCGTGTTATGAGGTCGTAACATCTTGAGATTACCATCAATGCATTGGTTGTCCGAAATTGGAACCTCTGCAACTACGATATTCTCCGAAGGAATTAACTTTCTAGATTCAGAAATAGTGGCCAAAAAATCATGTCTGATTTGATCCAACTCACTGTACGATCTGGGTGTTACAGGAAAATCTCGTGAGAGATCGTCTGTGCTTTGAGAGCGAGCGGAGCGGGACGTTGGCAATGGCGAAACAGGCCCAGGGAAGATGTCCCGCTCTGATGGCAACACTGAATTGACAGGGGTGGATGATCCTCGATGGGAATCACTGCTGTCTTCTATCTTACCAACTGTCAGTCTGGCACAGCCGCTATCGTCCACAGTTTCATATTTCCCTTGCACGAATTCGCGTAGCTTCACTTTGGTTGAAACTGCTAGTGGAAGCACTTGGTCAACAACTTTTGAGTTGTTCTGGGAGCTCAGTTCACTTACAAGGTCTTTTAGCGTCAAATTGTCCGAAACAATAAGTTTGTCTTGAATACATGAATCGTTCTCGCTTTCTCCGTCTCTTCTCGTCAATGGCTCAGATCTAGTTGTATTACTAATAAGAACTGTCGTCTCAGATCTGCAAGAGTTTATCTCCGATGTGACTTGATCTGCACTTTCTAAGCAGACATCTGTATTGTCTTTTTCCACTGCAGGATTTTCATCTTTAGAAACAACGTCTTTTATATCACGCTCTTTGTCCTTACACTCCGCTTCTGATTTACCAGCTTGTGATTTTGCCTCGTTTGTTTTTGAGTTCTGCTCATTAGCTCGGGGCGTGCTTTTGTCTAGAAGGGCCTCTCTCACATTCTCAAATCCCTGCACTGTAGCTTTGAATAAATTAGACTTGCTGTTCACCCGTCTGACCAGCGCAGTTTTTGGCCTGCTCCCTTGGCCGTATCGGTAGTTGGAAATAGAAGAATTAGGCCGGTCCGCTAAAGTAACGGACCCGCTAACCACGGATAAGTCCTCTGGAAAATTCCCAGAACTACTTCGCTTAATCAGGGCCTTCCGGGCATGGATTGAATTGATATCCACTGGTAAACGAACGCTATTCGGACACTCATCGTTTGTATTTCCATCTGTCTCGACTTTTTGAATCACGATGGCCTTTGATGATTTCTTCCTTTTCAACTTTCGTTTTTTCCCATTCGGCTTTAAAGAGTCGATTTCAGCTTTTTCTACGGAAGGCAGCTCTACAGATTCCTCTTCACCTGGACAATCCGTTGATTTTTTAGTGGGGTCGGATTTTTTGCTACCTGCCTTCCCAACAGCAGAAGCTGACTGGATCTTTTCGACAGATGTCTTACGTCCCTGGAGGTCAGTGATGGAGGAGACCTGGCGTGACTCCAAGGCCGTGTGTGGCCGGAACGTGCTGGTCACTTCTCTAGGTCGAGTGAGCAGCTTGGTGACCACAAGGCTGTTAGCAGAGCTCACACCAAAATCTCCGACAACATGGGATGCGCACGACGCCATGGGTCACTTACGGTCACGTTGTGACACCCCGACCTGGGTGTGCACACCTTTGGGAACTCACCCATGGGTCAAGGAGGGCACTGTACAACACCACCACTGAACTAGAACGACGCAGCGAAACCACTGATTGCCCAGGTAAAGCATTCGTTTCCGAGGAAAAGATGAAAGAGCAAACATTGAAAACCACAACTCTCAGCGCCCTCGCTCGTTCATCACATAATGCATACAATTGTACATGTTGCTGTTTTTAAGATCTGATTCTTCTTTCGGAGTGCGTACGTTTCTATTTTACGTCGTGGTAGTGCATCTGGGGTGTCAACATACACTGAGTATTCAGAGTTAGTCACAGCTTTCTTCCTTAATAGTAGGAACCTTAACCATAAAACCTATCGAAAACGTGTTTTTAGTAAAACAGCACAGCTTCAAAGCAAAAGTGAAAGCCTCTTAGTGTGAACCATCTCAGTAAGCTAATTTGCCTTTGAATTAGACAAAAAGACAGAATGCTTGTTTGAAAATAACGTCCAATCCGATCAGGCCAGCACAATCACAGCGTTGTCTGAAGAAATGATGTTAATCTACACAGACACTGACTAGACATGTACGCCACTGGGCTAGCTGTGAGCACACAAGTCTACACACATAGACAAACCCCAGCATTGTGGAGCCGGTGCAGGCTGTCAAAAAGAGAAAAGCATAGAGCCATAAGAAATAATTGAAGCGCTACAAATACTTTGGCAGAAAAATCCTCCTTAGCTAAAGAGGCAATCTGTTCGCATCAATGGACGGACGCTCAGTTACAACACTTCTGATTTTCTTATGCACGATCCCGAAACAACTTTACGCTATACTTTCTGATGACCAGTCCGTAGTTTGAAAGTGAATACCTAGCATGATGGTAAGACTGAACGTAGAGTTTCACCCTCCCGAGAGTGCAGGTATGGGAGCTTAAGTCTGTGCGGTCAGCTTGCGAGTTGCGAGACTTGGCGGGTGGTAGGTCCGAGATTATTGGGGTAGTGTGTTGTTTTACAAACAGCACTTTGATCCGGGTAATGAGGGCGCCTGCTACAGCTGGCTGTGTGCCTGCACGGTGATACACTGGCCAGACTCGGCCAACCGTGGCACAACGCGATGAATGCAAATGCAGCAAAGTGACATGGCAAAAAGTCGCTCATAGACTAAAGGCTCATAAGCTTCGATGTGTAGCATGTCGTAGCCTACCACATAAGTATCTCTCCGAGCTTACTTAGCAACCGTACTAAGTGGGCGCCTGCTTAAGTACAGGATATTCTCAACTGCACACTAACGGCAAAATGATTTTGATGTAAGAAATATAATGCAACACGACAGTAATCCTCCCAACGTCGATATACTGTAGCTGTGTCCACAGAGAAGTGATTTCATGGTCCTCACTCGCCTGATGTATTACATACATGTTTACATGAAGTGTAAATCGATTTGGTTCAATCAACTCTTTTTGAAAATCACAATCACCATAATACAAACAAAAGAAGTGTTGCCTATTGATCTACTCCATTGATTTCACACAGAACACTTCTTTGTTTTCTATAATCGAATATACTCCTAGAATTTCATAAAATATCAACTGCTCAAAATCCTGTTACACTGCTTGACAGTCTGAATTCTGGTCATTTTTTATTCATAAACTGTAAGAGATCTCTAGATCTAGAACATTTTCGAACAATGCGCCTACACACAGATTCAATTTGCGCTTTGCTTGCAAGCCTTGATATCAGATAGGAAGTAACACACAACTCCAGACGATCCAGAACCATTGACTAACTTGTGGTCTCACAAGTTCAATGTGAGAATAACCCGTGTGTTCGAAGCGTTATGTAAGATACATAAGCGGCTGTTTTCGCTTCAACTCATACCAACAACCAACTCTTTAAAAATATCGAAAAAGTTTATGTTCGTCGAAGACCAAAGATCAAAGTATGAACGCCTGTTCTTGTCCACATGATCACCACAATAGATATTACTTTTTCAAGACCCATTCAGCGATTGTGAAGATTCGGAATATTTGTTTTCTAAGCGCCTGCCTCGAGAGAAGATTAATGGACTCTGTCTATACATCAGCAGTACCTTTGTGAGATTAAACTTTAATGTGGTCCACAGCAACCAAACATACGTGTACAATTACACAAAGTTTAAAGGTCCAAACTTGTCCTATCTGCGTTCAAACACATTATTTACTACACACGTTCCAATCATGATCTTAGATTCCAGTGGTCTCTTTGAAATTCGAATCGTATTTTGTTTCCATAAGGCAGTATCTGACATGAATCTACACAACAGTTCAAAGGCGGACGAAAATCAGCTGTTCTTTTGATGCTTCATCATCGATCCATCAGTCTGCTTTTGTATGTGAAGCAATACAGTTTTTGTTATCAGGCAGAAGGGATTGCTTTGCACTAACTCTCAGAGAGTCATACACGTCAACAATAAAAAGTTGCCCAATACCGGTCTAGAATGGACTAAGACACTGGTTCCTCACGTGACACAAAACTGAAAGCCCACATGACCCCGCCCTTGTGTAAATACAACAAAGCAACCAATTCACATGTTCCTGTTCTTTATTCTAACGACACAATGTGTTTCCGTTCAAACTCTACGCCTCCAAATCATATTTCAATACGTGATGATGTTGTCTTCGACTTCTTTTAACCAAACCATATCAAAGAATGGTGGTCCATGTATGTAGTGAGGTTCATTTCAATTACGTATTTTGTAAAGATCTTTTTTTAATAATTTCCTGATGAGTCCCTGATCATAGTTTGGAAATAGCTAAGTGAGTAAGATCATCAAATGAAAATATATGACCGTGTTTGCTCAATAATTCAAGGTAAAGAATGTGGCTTCGTAAGCTGTATTCAATCCTCGCGAACACACAATGGTAGCGATTTTAGTCTATCTTTAAAACGTGTTAAGTATCAGCACTGCATAGATGATCGATTTTTATGTTTATCCTTCGCCGAACACTTAATGAAGTATAGCGACATTTCTGGAATTCTGACAGAGGTCAATCGACCGCGAAATCTCGTGTCTCTTGATCTGTGCCTTATCCATGAATCTGTCTTATCTCACACAACTCGCGACCTCAGTGTTATTTTGTTCTAACTGTACAATGATATTGAGGGAGATAGGACAACACAACACTGATGTGACGAACTTCCACTTGCCGAGTCCATTCAGTTAGTTTGGGGAAAAAAACATTGGCGATTGTTTTCGTAGTTTGCTGTACATCATTGCATTATCGGAGAATCCCTTCGTGTGGATGTTCTTATCCTCATAGTGTTGTTTCTTATCTCCAAGGTAAATTCTAGTCGTTTCTAGTCAAACACCTGTGGTTATGAAACGCATCAAGTCTTCTCACGTACAATGCACTTTACACAGGTTATCTTGAGTGCAAGTAGGAGTCCATTACATCACACAAGAAACCGTAAATGATATAATCTTCTTTCAATAAACTGATCATCAGAAATGCAACAAGCCTAGAGCTCGAACTGAGCAGACGTAAGCTTTGGCCAAGCAACTTGAAACACTCTTAAAATTGTGGATCACAGGTCACCTCTCCCAATGTCTGAAACAATCCTGATCAAAAGACGACCCAGACGACGCCCGTTTGCCAAAGCCAAAGACTTTTATAATGGGACTCTGTAGAACACTGAGGCCGGGGAAACCAAAGCTTCCTTTTAATGCCCCCACAAACCATAGGCAGGAAATGTTAAATTGTAGAGCAAACACTTGTGTTCTTTTCCTTTTACACATTGTTGGCACAGTGCATGCACACTCAAACATCCCCCCCTCTCTCTCTCTCTCTCTCTCTCTCTCTCTCTCTCTCTCTCTCTCTCTCTCTCGCTCTCCCTCTCTCTC
>JAUELK010021858.1:0-13841 GCA_031471215.1 Gastropteron pacificum | reverse complement strand
ATAATAATAATAATAATAATAATAATAATAATAATAATAATAATAATAATAATAATAATAAAGATCACTTATATAGTGATATATATTTTGAATCTGGAAAATGTATTAATAATTATGTTAACATGATATAATAATGTCATGGGAATAATGATTAACTTGTTTGTAATACGTTGTATTTGAGTAACACACACATTTAAAATACCTACTCACATAAACTCATTATCGAGAATTTGTTTTTAAAAAGTACTTCTATACTCATACACATAATATGCAGTAAATACATAATCTCCATAGTGTACCGTAGTCACAGACCCTACATATAGACGCGACACTTGGCTATTTTCACATAGCCAACTCCAGTGTATCCTGTGCGTACAAACAGCATATAGCAATGCACAGGATAATAGGAAAGTATGATGAGGAAAGCTCACACATATTGTTCTGTATCTCAGTGTTGAAAGCCCTTCTGTTGTGTGTTGGGTATGCGCTGGAGGAGGCTACACTTTTTTGGGGGACCAGTTCGTCTCTCCCAGTGTCAATCTGCAGCTTTGTTCATACAGTAGAACCCCTCAATTGAGACTTCGCAAAATGTTGCTGGAAGTAGGTCACATTAGAGGGGGTTCTTAATTCAGAGGTCATGATTTTCGAGATGAAACAAGTTAAAGCGCAGTTTAGAGAAATAATGGGAATTATTTTGTCCTATCGTGTCACTCTCCAGGCTAGCTAAGAGGTCTTGGTTTGGAGGTCTGATGGGCATGGAACAGGAGCACCACTTTGTGATGGTCAGGGAGAAAAGTTTCTCACAAGTCAAAGCAGATCTAGTCCATGCTTTTCTATCGGTAAGCTCATTTAATTCATATATTCAGATTTGTGGTTCTTCTGTTTGATACATTGTGAGTGGACAAAGTTTTTTTATGAAGATTAGGAAGGTTATTTTGTTATACACAATTCATATACTACCTCACTCTCACTCTCTCCCTTGACTGTCCAGTTGTAAGGGAGACATAAGGAGGATGACTTCTGTGTCAATGACACTTTTTTTCTTCTTCTTTTTAGACAACAAAAAAAACGCTATTCAACATTATAGTTTAAGACCATCAATTAGTCACATGGTCATTATTTCATTGTATTTTGATTGTGATAATCATGCACATTGTCTGTTTTGTATTGTATTATACGTTGATAATTATTGAGGATTATTGTGCCTTCACTTTGTAAAGGGCTTTGAGCCTGTTGAATCCCTCCCCAAAAAAGGATTTGTTGTTGTTGTTTTCTAATTACTTTTACTGTGAGCTAGTTGCCCTTGACAGCCACTGAGTGCCTCTTGGATGAAGTTGCAGGTTTTCATTAGTTGCTCGGCTTTTGTGTACAGAGTGTTTTTGTTGTTAAATACTATCAAATTCAAATACTCAAACAAAACTGATCGGACTTTCTTTCCCTGGTTTGTCGCAGACGTGTGATCTCAGCCACTGTGTCGTGTCAACAACCACATTCAGGGGAGAGTACCGGAGAGGAGGAGGATCCTCCATGTTTTCTCGGAATGTTCGGTTCCAGGTGGACATCAGTCCAGCCCCCGGGGAGAGAGACACGGCCTCGGCAACAACATTCTGCCTGACATTTACTTTGGTGTCAGGTAAGGTCGTTGTCTGTGTATCTCTATAAATAAGAGGCAAACTTTGAGCTTCAAAACAGATCCCCTCCATTCATACTGCACCAAAATCAATGCAATTTTCACCGAAATTCCTTTTACTCTGCTTTATGTAATAAGAAAAAGGGACACTACTAGAATAACAATTAGTTAACAATTGAACAGTGTGATGACAAGATTCCACCTGTTTTTAATCAGCGAAATATTATAAATTATCATTTTCCGGTTTGTCGTCTATTTACATAGATTCTTTTTTCCAGGTGATGACTACATGTAATCTGGTACCAAGGCTCTACCCGATAGCTAATTCTTTCTAAAATTGACTTTCTCCCTGTTCCATTAGTAGAATGGGTTAACCACTAGTGTTTTATAATAGCCGTTGCGACTCAACATAGACAAAAACATGCTTTCTTGTTGACTACATACAGCTCACTAAAGGGGAAGTGTAACTGGTTATATGTTTTCTCCTTAATTACAGGTCCTTCAAGAAGATTCCGCAGGGTTTGTGAGCATTTGCAGACATTGATGTCTTCCCCACGTGGAGAAGGTCAACGAAATCATCGCAAGATCAGCACAGACAGCACTGTTTCTTACTGCTCAGAACTAGTTCCTGCCTCCTATTGTTCTTCTGCAAAAGAAAATGGAGATTCTGAGGTAACATGTTTGTAATTATAAATAATGATAGTTGCTCAATTACACTGGTTGCTCTATTTACCAAACAAAACTTTCAGAAACCAGAAAACTGCATTATACACGTTTCATTGATAGAAACAAATCATACTGTAATATGTGACGCATGTTAGTGAAATTTGTCTTCGGCAAATGGATTTTATCATGGATACTTTTTCCTCATTCTCAATATTTTACTAAATATAGTACGCATTTAATTGTGCACTCAGCAGGGTAATACAGTGTTTGTGTAGCAAATGACCAAGTTGATGAACAGGTGGCCCTCAAACATCTTTTAAGCTTTGCTTATGATGTTTCTGATTTGAAATGTTTAGATAGACAGTTCCATAAGCTGGGGGCAAACTAATGAAAGGCCCCATTCTATGTTACCAGTAATCTAACTTGCCTGCTCATAATTCTTTGTGGAGCAATTAATAGCCATTAAGGTTTTATTGTTAATCGTTGTGGTTACCATTTCACAATTGCATTTGTAACCTCCCAGGGCTACAAAAAAGTTCCTATGCACAGTGGTATTGCAAATAATGCACATACTTGATGTAGTATGAACATACTTAATAATAATAATAACTGGTTATTTATACCTGTGCTGGAATGACATACAGGGACCTGCAGTTATCACTTTCCCCTAGACTGTCATCCTTTTGTACTACTTCTTATGATTGTTTTTCACTTCGTTGTGATTGCTTTTCCTGGTGAGAGTTAGTCCATTACCCAGTGGTCTGACTCTATTTGTGAGAGGATTCTCTTCACCCGTCCTGTCGGAGAGGGACGTTAATCTCAAATCCCTTCTCTTAATTCTTATATTATGATCAAACTGTATTTGCCATGCTAGAGATGGTAAACTTTAATTCTAAACTAAACTAAAAAAACAAACTATTGCATTTGATACCTTGATACCTCATCCACAGGAAAAGGCACTGCTGCCTGTAAACCCTCATTAGGACTTTTAAAAATAACCGCATGCATGGGTCTTGCCATGTATTTTCTCTGTAGCCCCCTACTTAACTTAATATACTTTAGGTTCTGTTGAAACATTTCTACTCGTCTTTTTTAATATAGGCATAGTATATATCATATATTATACACTATGAACGTTGGTAATACAGAAATGAATCTCTTTGTTATCAATCAAAGATTGTTGATTATATGTTGGCCTGTGTCATTACAATAGTTGAACTATTATTTGGTGTTGTTTTTGTCCCCTGTAGACGACCCAGGACAGGGAGAAGAAACCACCCTTGCCCCCTCGCAATCGTGACATGGCCAAACCTGTGAGCAGAAAAGCTTTGTCGGAGAACTCAAACAGGGACAAGGTCTGACAGAAAACATCTGTGTGGACGTGAGCGTCGAAACAATTTCCCAGTGTAGTTATACTAAGGTTTATTTGTTTTGAGGGGAATAGATTCAAAGATCTCTGCTGTCTTGTGCAATGGGTATGAATGTGTGTAGTCTTTCTGAAGAATTTTGTACTTAATGCCATTTTATCTGTTTAGATGTGTGATCATATCAGACCTTTATTCTAAGAATTGCTTTCAGAAACATTCATCTCAATTCACATTCTCTTCATGAAAAAAAAAATGACGACAACTGAAATACATACAGACTTTTGACTCTTTTTTTGTTTTGTCTTCATTTCATTTTTGTACTCAATGTATATTGATTAGGAGGATGTCCGTTGGTACAAGTTGTCTTATTAATTCTTTGCTGTCTATACAGGAATATGCAGTCATAACAAATTTATTAAGTGTAATCATTTCATTTGATTGAGTTTGCATAATGAAGGAGGGTATTTACCCAAAGTGAGCATTTCTACCATAACAAGAGAAAACTGTTTTAGTAAACAGATTGGATCGTTTCAAATTTTGGTGGCTGAGAAAAAAGTTTAAATATTCAAATTCTAAGGACTATCATATCACAATCACATTAGGCTTAGAGAAATTATATAGAGTTATTGTGGAAATATCCAACAGCAACATTCCTTTTGTAATAAGTACATGTAAGGTCTATTGTGTATTAGAACGATATTTGGTATCTAGAATTATAGACAGGATTGGTGATGTAAGGGTTTAGTTACATCATCAACAGTACCATTTCTATCCAGGGGCTATGCAGAGAAAAAAGAAACATTCCACTAATGTGTTCTCGGTATACTTATCAGCTTAGGTTTTAGTATACAGCGCACACAAAATGTTAAGAAGGTTTACATAGTTTTGTTTGAAATCTTGTTGTTTTGTGTTTGTGCAAGCTGAGCCAGCAAGTCAAAGATTTTATCAAATGTTTTGTGTGTATTCTAGTCTTTGATTTATTTGTCTCTCTCTGTGGACCAAGGGGAATCATTGTATTATGTGAGAAAAAGTCCCTTTGCGTGCGAGAGTATGAAGAATGCCCAATGAGTCACAGGTTGTTCCTCTCTTCATGTAAATAGATATTTATGGTACAGAATGCAAGCTGATGTGTCTCCTAAGATGTTTTTATATAGTGCTAACACATGTCTGTGAGCATGCCTGTATGAGTGTGCTCTTGATTTCCTTAGTATGCTGGCATACACTTAAAAGACTATGCTGCAACGATTGTTAAGAGCAAGCAATTCACAAGCAAGAATGTTACAATGATCACAACTTTGGTCTTTCACAATGAGAGAAAATGACGGAGTTCAATACTTTTACTTCTGTGCTGCTCTGGTTTCTATCTAGGTTTGCTTTGTTTATTTTGTGAGGGTTTTTTTACATCTTTACATTTTAATATCCCAACTCAATTTTGTTTGTGCTTTGTGTCATGTCATGTATAGAAGAGCAATTTGACAGTCTCTTGCATCAAGGTTGTTATTTTTCTTGTTCCAATAAGTCAACATAATGAGAAAGTCAGAACAAATAACAGTGTGTGGTACCTCCAAGTATGCATTTGTAATTTATGGATATCTGTGTGACAAGAAAACTACATATCTAATACAATTTGGTGCAAAGAATGATTCTCAACATTTTTAGAATTAGATATGTGAATGCTTCTACTCCTGTGTCAAAATGATCAATCATAAAGTATCAAATTCTGTTTTAACATGGAAAGAGTATTGATTCTTGTAAATTATGTAACAACTGGTTGAACATGTTATCAGAAGATCACTTAGGACAAATAAACATTTTGAATAAAAGATCACCAACTTTGAATAAATGTGAAATATCTTAAACCGAAAATCAGACTAAAGTCAAATGCAATTTCTTTGTTTCTAAAACATGTTTTGAGATTAATGTGTACAACATAAACCAAGTTTGATTCTTCCATAGGCGTATAGGGTCTTCTTAATTATAAGCGAAGGAACAGATTTAATAGAAAACTTGTTTTAAGTTGCACCGTTCCAGCTTATTACAAACTAATGTGAATATGCTTCATTTCTATTTGTTGTTTTTTTTGCTTGAAGTGAAGTGACTGATGACAACTTGAGCATTGGATTACACGTATAGCTAAATCTGTGTCTCTCTAACTGAGAGAGGCTAATACAAGGTGTTTTTTTTGTATATGTATAATTATAAATGAACAAAAACATTTGTACATGTATATATGTCCTTGTTATCATTTCTTTACTGTGAATAAATGATATTATTTCCAGTGTTTCCTTACTTTGAAAAAAGAAGTTACATAGAAATACCATTATGTTGTTTGTCATAATACTTGTCATCCCAAACCAGCCATATTCCATGAAGTCATATGCATTTACTACTTTAGCTGCTATCTATCGTACAATGATTTAGATAGGGTAGAAACAAGACTTACTCTAGACTCAGTCAAAATTCCTTTGAGCAAGCCAACAACACCAACAAAAAAACTAATGCTCAGTCTATGAAAAGGGATGCCAAAATGTTCTATTTTAAGATTTATGCCGGTGATTTATAACACATCTATTTATCAAAGCAAAGCTTTTCGCGAAGTAAGGTAAAATGTTCCCATTTTTTCGTCTCATATGTTGTTGTTTTCTTTAAGGCAAAAGGCAAAAATTAATTTGTTTGAATTGGCGATCCATTTATTTATGTTCTCTGTAAGTATTCTCAGCCCTGATCCTCTTTTCTGTCTGTTCCTTCTTTTATAATGTATAAACATATTGTGTTTTTTTACTCCTATAAAGATAGATGACAATGAAAAATGCTTTTCTCCAATGGAATATGGTTGTGCTGGGATGAGCTCTGTTGACCAGGTCTCCTCTGTTTCTCTTTGCTCACAGTGTTCTTATGCCCTGTACTTAGCTTCAGTTTCTACTGGCAGCATGCAGAGCTACAATGATTTTAAAAAATTTAAAAAAAAACTTGACTGCAACATTTTCAACTATGCACAGTGGCACAGAGTCTTTTCTTTTCCTTCCTAACTCTATTTTTCTCTCCACCTTTCCCTCTGCCTGTCTGTCTGTCTCTGTCTGTTTATCTTTCCTGCCCCCCCCCCCCCCCCACCTCTCTCTCCCTCTTTACTTCACTCCTTCTCTCAACTTCTACTACTACTACTAACTATGCTGTTTAGCAGTTTGTCCTTTAATTTTAAGTACAAATGAAGTTACAATTTGCAATTTGTTTGCTTTTTATCAGCTACATGTTTAAAAGCTACTAGATTAACAATCAGCCCTTTCTTTGTTGAAGACCCTCAGAGCTTTTAAAGAACTTGACTCCAAGTTGTGTATTAAAAAGAATGAATACAAGGTATGATTTACATCTCACTTCAGATTCGGATTTGTGCAATAATTCCTATTGAAAATTTTAAATGACATATGGTGTACATGTACTTAATGAAATAATGTTTGATTTAGTCATTGCCAAACACAACATTCAGTGAAAGTCTTGATGAACAAATTTGCTGATGATAATCTCTGGTTACACTGTAAGTATGCCTCGCTAGTGTTTTACATGATCCTAGTCTGAAAATGCCCCGTGAGGTAGTAATATGCCACACATGCACAATTATTGAGTAGTGGGAGTTTGCCTATATGAAGAAAGAACAGTATTTGAACGTTGCCCTTCATTATGTTTCTATGAAATTGATGTCGCTTTTAGAGAGTCCATACATTGGTATCTGTAGTTGTGGAAGGAAGCCTTGCAGGCAATGACGTCAAGAAGGAAAACTCAAACAGACCAAACTTAGGAACTCAACAAATTTCAACAGTCGTTATTATTACCTTGATACACCAAATGTTTATCGTGTTTTGATATATCATTTTGATTCATTCAGTGATCAAACCCAACTGACATTAGTATCTCTTGGCTCAAAGTCTGCAAGTGTGAATAGTTTGTTGCTATGGACTGAATTCTGGAAAGGACTTTCAAAATCTACAAAGCCTCTTTTTCACACAAATAGTAGATATATATACAATAATAAGAGTATTTGTAATGCGTTTACCCTGGATAACATTTTTAACAGATTTTAGATCTAGAGTCATTGAACAGATATGACTCTCTTGTTGTCAAGACTCACACAGACAAAATGTTTATTAAACACAAAATGTAACTTAAAATCCTCTAAATATATGTGCATATACAGGACGCTACAATTTTGAGCACAAGAAAAGTGACTTTGATCTCAATGACTTTCCTCAAAATTACTTAATTAAGTAACAGGTTATCAATTTTATTGTCACAGAGAAAGACTATTAATTGCAATGCAGTTGATATTTATTTAGGGCTAGGTTGTTGTTGTTGCTTATCAATGAAGCACAGAAATGTACACAAAGTCTACTTTGACTCCTATATTTTTTTATTTTTTTTTCTGATGAAAGGAATTTTTTTCTTTAAATATGACACGAATGAATGTCATTGAAATGTGTAAAGAAAATATATTCACGAATGTTTATTGCACTGATCAAGTTGTTGTAATTGGGACTGTAGCACAGTGTAGATAAGTTCAACATTGCAATTTACAGAATAGTCTTTCAGCTTTCTCTTTTCAGTGGTCCTATTTTTTAAGCTTCTACATTCATACATCCTACAGCATCTTTCTGTCATAATATTGTTATAAAATGTATCAGCGTAATGGCAAACATTTTGTTCTTAACTACTTTGCATCAATTCATTGCTACTGATCAAATTTCTACATGCTAAAACTTCTTTCAAACAACTTGTTTCTTTGTGCAAACTTTGACACCCGCCTGTTTCCTATCCAAGTCTTTAATGTATAGTCTTTGATGTATAAAACCACTGACACATAGGTCCATTTAAAATCATAACTTTTATTTAAACACTCAGAGTCGATGAACAAAAATGCAACCTGTAGAATGATTTATGAACATGTATGTAGTGTGCTTGGTGTAGTTATGGTTTGTAGGCAATGGCATTGAACTTAATAACAACTTAATGCAGTGGAGGCAACAAGATTTCTAACATGTACAACAAGTGGGCATCTTAAGTCTTCTTGAAATTCTCTTAAACCTTATAGCCATTAGATTGGAGTCCACCATAGGCTATGCTGAAACAGAAAGAATCTGAATCACATGTATAAGCTGGCCGCATAGTGGCTGAACAGTTTTCTTGTAGTTGTAGTTGTAGGGTTAGCCCATTTGGTTTTCAAGCTGACAATATTGGTTGAAATCTGCATGGGTAGGGGATGCTGGACATGGGTCATTTGGGCAGTTTATATGGCTATCAACCCCTGTCCTATGTAGGTCCAGCCTCATAGATGACATAAATTATGCCACTTCATGTTCAGGCTTTAAAACACATTGGTTGGGATAGCATTATAATAATTGCTACATATCGTAGGAGTAAGCTTTCTTTCAATGTTTTCAAGCAATTGCTTTCATCTGTAGTGGTAGCAGAAAGAAAAAGTTGTGTTAAAAAAAAAAGAGGAAGAAGGACACCAAGTTTCTCATCTTTGGTTCATAAGTAGGCCTATTCTTTGAATCGGGCAGAGTTTTAGTACAAGTACCATAGCTCTACCTCAAGTTTGTAATTCAAAATTTGTGTAGTTTACATTCATGATGAGAATGAGAAGGAAACTACTTACATTTACATGCATACTTTATGACATGTCTGTAAAAAATGAATATGGTTAGGTTTTTCTTGCTTTTAGTTTTGAATTGGAGATAAGAAAAAAAATTAAATGTACATGTTATCGTAAGAATAATGAAGTTGATGAAGAGAAGAAAATATAGCTAGTGGTAGGCGATGAAGTGAGATTTTGCTCATGTTCAACAGACATGCACATAATTCATTTTTGCAATGTTTCAATTTGTTTTGGTCTGGCTGGTCCAATGAGGCCCTTTTTTCTTTCTTTTCCTTTTTTTTTCTCTCAGTGAAAGATATTCTCACTGTTTTCATAAGAAGCAAGGAAACCTTAGACCTAGATATTCCCAATAATTGTAAATTGTTTCTGTGTTTAGACATTGTCCTTGAGAAATGGCGAATCTAATATTACATATCAGTCAGAGAATTTGAAATTACCCTTGTGTTACAATTACATGTTAGACATTTCTTACTTCTATTTCTTCTTTTGCTACCTGTCCCTTAGTAGGCAGAATATCCATCCACATGTGACTGTGTAGTTATTACATGTATATATATGACTTATAAAATCCAAATCAAATGATATGATATAAGATTCCTTATTCCTTACTCAGTTTCAATTGCTGTATCATAATAATCTTGAAAGAGATGCATCAATATTTCTTATTGCTGCTATCTATACATTTGTTGCATTATGAATTATTTATTCCTCATGCGTCACTCCCTCTCCTGCTCATAGTGATTGTTCAGTAGATTGGTGTGTGGAAAGATGAGCAGTGCGTGAGAGGAGAAACTTCATTCTCTGCCACTAGCTGGAAGCAATAGACTAGGTTCCTGTCTACTTGTTCTTAGATTGATACCTCATGGTTAGACCCTTTTTCACTGTCTGCTCTCTTGATGATGTTTAATTCAACTTTTGTAGAATTTGTACATATATTATCTATTTACACTCTTGAGTAAAGGTCCCAATGTTCTGAGACGAAGATACTGCCACCCAGTCATAAGCTATACACTGTGACATACATGAATGGATTGTCAGTACATTGTGTCTGGACAGGAATTTGTGTATAAACTGGGTTCAGCTTCATCTTTGTTTCAAATGACAATGAGAAGTAAAATGTTCAACATTCTGTGACAGTGTTTGTTTGTTCTCTCAACATTCTTGGTTGTTGCTGTTTTGTCATGTGCTAGTCCAAACATACACACACAAACAACACTCACACACACTGTCATTATTCTACTACGTCTTGAGTCTTGTAAGCGTTCAAAAGTGGTTGTTAAAACCCACTATAACTGGTACATGTGTATTGGCTTCAGTCAATGACATTTCGCCTAAATTAAAAGAGATGCAGCATGAAAATGAAGACCATACATATTATTGCAACTCCTTTGGGTGCTTTGTGTAAGCCTACCCCGTTTGACGCATTTTCAATAATAATGAATTATACATGTATTATGATGTCCGTCAGAAATGAAAAGAAAAGATGACACTAGTTGGGATTCGAACCCGCATCATCACGGTCTGAGCCTAGAGACTAGACCACTTGGGACAACTTGAAAAGACCTGTTTACCACTTATAATATAATTATGGTATGCAAATTCACGATAAAGTTCATTTATATAGCACTTTCCCTGATGCAACAGGCTCAAAGCGCTTTATAATATAAGTAGGTACGTGGCACAATAATCAATGTACAAATCTAAACATAAAGCTTATTGCTCATACACACAGCTGGTATAATCATTACAGCATAGAATAAAGTAAATATATGCAATGAATTGATTAATCGAGAGGCTTAAGCTATGGTGGTAGCCTTGGTAGCCTATCATCTCTATAGGTGGGTCTTGAGATTTGTTTCCTAAATTGTATTTCAGTTTCTCAAAAGATATTGGAAGGTTGGGTTTTTTTCAGACGATAGCAACTCTCGTCAGTCTTCTTACTAGAAGTATGTTTCTTGAAAAGGTTTTTTGTTCATGGATCTCTTAGATGACGAGGTGGAACATAGGACTGTAAAAGACAGTCAACACTGTTAGATCTAGTACAACAAGAGCAACAACACTGGTATTTAAAAAGGGGGAGATGTAAAGAAAAGAGAAGAAAATAAAAAGGAAAGACGGACACACAAAGAACGTTGTTTATTTGTTGTTGTGTGTTGTTGGGGGGGGGGGTGAATTTTTTTATTTTTTTTTAATTTCTTTTATTGAACATTTAGATAGATGGACGCAACCTTTTTGCACTTGCGTAGAAATCAGGGTTTGGTAACGATTACAGTAACGAAAAGTAGTCGTTAGTAGTTTTTATAGTAGTTTTGCCAATAAATTGTTTTGTAGTTTTTTTTACTAGATCTAGGCCCTAGTAGTTAGAAGAAAAAAAACAGGAGAATTTAGTAGTTGTTATTTTTTACACATTGATATTGTTCATTTTCAACCATTAACCCTGGACCTCATGAGAGTCGAGTTTTCGATGGTTTCGATTAACTTTGTTGAACTCATAGAGATACTCCTAATATTACCTCGAGGCGGCGCTGAGCCTGCATCGCTCTAACCTATGCCTCGCTACGTTTTCCCGGTTGAACCCAACAGGCCGCATGCATATCACGGTCATTAACTGCTCACGCTCGCAAGACATTTTTAAGCTAGTCTAGCCTAGGCCCTACATGAGGATACGGCCAATTATCAAACAATGCGCCTTTATTTCTTGACTACACTGCACTGTGTCAACTCTCCCAATGTCTTCTTATCATATTTGATGCCGAGTTCATTGTCATGCTAATCCATCTTGTGCGTGGTAGGCTCGTCAACAGATTTCATACCAGCACACACTACTGTGACCTACATCGGGTTCATCAAGAGGTCAAGCTGCCAATCAAGATGATCCGTGCTTGCTTGACCACCGGGAGTGTTTTGTTTGTTTTGTTGTGGTCTTTATGAAGTAAAAGCATTGTCTCTCATTCGAGTATGTGTTAAGTTGTTAAGTTTCCCTACACGACAGACACGACTTAAGTTTGAGTGAGAATAAGAGGAGAAAGCAGAGTGATAACAAATGTATTAATATAAGGAATTAGAAAAACTCCAGTAAGGATTTAACTACTGTAACACCAATACCCGCTCACTTACCCAGTTAGGGCTTTCAGTTTTCTGTAATGGTCGTTTGAAGCGGCATATCAGTGCCTTTTTTTTCAACCCTTGGTGTCGGTGTCCCCATAATGAGGAGCAATACAGAAAACTACAATCTGCTACATTTTCATCAGCTTTAGAGATTGAACTTTTAAAAAAGACTTGGCTGGTGATGCATGTAGTCATAGTAACCACATTATATTGTCTGATTTCAAACTTCGGGGAAAAAGTGGTATTCATACATGTTTACAGAAGACACAGTGGATGTGCTAAACTTCGGATAGTCATAGTAACCACATCATATTGACTGATTTCAAACTTTGGGGAAAAGTGGTATTCATACATGTATACAGAAAGAAACACAATGGATGTGCTAAACTTTGAACACGCTGAACCTTTTTTCAGTCTCCCAACGAGTTATCCGAAGTCCATTGTTTGGTTTTCGATCTCAAAAGTAGTTAGTAGTTTTAATCGCTACTTTCAAAAGTAGTTTTGTAGTGTAGCGATTACTGCAATTTTGCAGAAGTAGTTTTAGAGAAGTTTAACTACTTTTGAGGGAAAAGTAGTCAGCAATTATTCACTACTGATTTTAGTAGACTTTTACAACCCTGGTAATCACATCATATACTGGTTTACCAACTTCGGGAGAAGGCAGTGCGGAACACAGAAGGAGACACAACGAATAAGCTAAACCCTTTTTAGCCCCCCTTTTTAGTAGATAACTACTTTTTAGGAAAAAGTAGTCAGTGGTTACTCACTACTGATTGTAGTAGTTTTGTTTACAGCCATGTTAGAAATATGCAAATACGCACCCAGTAACGCACGTCGTGGTCATGTTGGCCAAATTCAAAGAAATTTTAAAAAACGTACGCCGATTTCCGCTTACTGGCATTCTTATTTGTATGGACTACATGCACACGCATGCACAGTCGCACACATGCGCACGTGGACGTGCGCGCACGCACGCACACACACACACACACACACACACACACACACACACACACACACACAAACACACACATACACAAACACAGAGACACACACAAACACGTGTGCACGCATGAACACGCGCTGTGAATACGAAAAGAAAGAAAACAAGAATGTCGCTAAATGACAGTACAACAGCTACTCATACCGGGTACTCATATTCCTCTCACAAAAAGTCAGTGTCCTTTGTGGTGATTATGCAAATTTACGGTAACCATATCTTCTTCTTTTTTCGAGCTGCTCAGGGCATTTTGGTTTTGTGATTGAATACATATTGTAAAATGTTGATTGAATATTAAATCTTTAGAACAAAACGATTTTTTTAATGAAAAGAAAGAGAAGAAATGTAATCTATATAAATAAGAGGCAAACTTTTGAACTTAAAGCCAAATCTTCTCCGTTAATACTGCACCAAAATGGATGC
>JAUELK010021747.1:0-11652 GCA_031471215.1 Gastropteron pacificum | reverse complement strand
TTATGACTTGTTCTACCATTCCCAGAGAACTTTGCTAACCGGCTGAAGTACCTGATCACGCTGTCTTATGACTTGTTGTATCATTCCCAGAGAACTTTGCTAACCGCCTGATATACTAGACTTTGTTAGTCTATGAAAGAACTCTGTGACACTTGCCCATTAGAAGAATATCCGTTTGGTTTCTCACTTGTTCTACCATTCCCAGAGAACTTTGCTAACCGGCTGAAGTACCTGATCACTCTGTTTAATAACTTGTTCTACCTTTCCCAGAGAACTTTGCTAACCGGCTGAAGTACCTGATCACGCTGTCCTCGGTGTACCCTGACCTGCGGGACTGCTACCTGTCCAAGAGCCAGACAGCGGCAGAGAAGTACGACCTGATCACAGACGAGGACAGAGTGCGAGGCCACATCGAACACCTGGAGACCTTTCTCTGCTCTGTGGAGGAGGACCTCAGAGAGAAATACGGCATTGATGGTCAGTTCTTCTTATATGTATATATATGTATTTTATCTTATCTTCTTATTTCTTCATCTTATTGTCTTCGTATTGCTATGGAGCTAACAACTAAGACTTGTAATGCTTAAACTTAAAGGCTCTTTAACACGCTGGCCTAAAATTTAACAGGTGGTGGACAAATTTATTAGTAACTTTTATTTTTACTGTATTTATGTTTTCAGAGAACGACAAAGCTGACAACATGTACCTGTACGGGGACTCCATCACGGCGGCAGACATCAGCCTCTATGTGCTCATCACCCGTCTCCAGATCCTGGGGCTGCTGCCCAAGTGTGTCCCCTCATCAAGGTTCCCCTTGCTGCACCGTCACTACATCCTCATGGCTGCCCGGACGTCAATCTCACAGCTCATGGACCAGATGTCAAAGCTCCGCTACTCTCTGCTCATAGAAGATGTGAAGGCATCCGGAGCCTACGTAGCTCTAGCACTGGGAACAGGCCTTGTCATAATTGCTGCCTACTATTTGGTCAAGAAGATAAAGTCTTGAGTTTACATCAATTTTGTATCTGTAATTTATATAGAGGTATTTTTCATTTTTGTGGTGTCTTTACTTCAGAAATGATACGGTCAAAAATATGTTTAATTTAGAAACAGTGGCTTATTCTTGTCTTTTCCTTAGAGGTGGATGCTCAAGAATTGGTGGGCCTTGGAAAAATTATATTTGATCTTGTAAATGATGGCTTAAGAACTGCCATCTTATATTGATCTTAGGCGGACATAAAACAGGTGACATATCTTACTGTAGCATTACTGAATCTATCATTATTGATCTGATTCATTTGTGACTAGGTCCATGCAATCTATTATCAAGAAGATTTGTTTGATAGCGTTTCAAGTCTGTAACTTTCCCAAGACAGGTTTTCAAGTTTAAAGTACCATACCAGTAAGCTCCGATGGAATGTATCCTGAAGTCAGATGACCATTGGATTAGATGCATAACAATGGAAGTCTACAAGTCATTCTGATGTTTGTCTATTGTATAATTGATCTAGTCGTCTTTGCAAGCCATACAGGTGCCCTTTGGTACAAATAAGTGGGAGTATTATTGTTTGTGTTCATTGGTTTCAATTGCGGCACTGTCATATCTTATTTGTATATTTCGTTTCATCTTTAACATTAGTATAATAAGTATATGATACAAGTGACAAAACGAGACCAAATTTTCTTTGTATTAATGTCCCTGCTTTGAAAGAGAGCTATACAAATCAGCAATTTACCTTTTGTTGTATGTACAGCTGTTTGGTTTATGTACCATATATACATTTACAACTACGTCACATTCTCTTTAGTTTATGCTCAATGTATAACAGTTTTTCATTGTGATTTTAAAATTGCTGGCTATATAGCATTGTACAATTTTCAATAGTAAATGCTACTTCAGTGGGGCAACGATTGTGTTCATGCCAATTACAGTCATAATAGTATATACAAATTCTTCAACCAAAATTATATGCAAAAAAAATGTTTGCCTTGTTCAGGTAATTTCTTTGGTATTCATGTATGGTCTGTTCATGTTGCTTAACAACATGGCACTCGGGTTAAGGGTAAAATGACAACAAGACATCTCCAGTGGACTTCATTCTGGCTGATTGTTCGGCCCAAGTTGTTCCAGCAGCCCTAATGGTCAAGTTGGAATGTTATCTTGCTTGTCATATGGTGCCATCACTCTTTGCTTGTATTAGATACATTATGTAAGAAATTGTTGTCGTGCTATCAGTACTGTCGTTGCTAAGTAATACATTGGCTTTTTTTTTTTTTTCTTACTTACACTGGCTCTTAATTTTGATCCCCACTGAATCGAATGAATGTATTTTTTGGTTGTCTAGATAGTTGATCACAACTCTTTATACTCTACTATTTAACTGACATTAATGGATTGGACACTTTTTTTTCACTTGCACAAAAAGAATTGTAGTTCGGTCTATCTATCTTTTGTTGTCATGGACCCAACGAATGAACAGGTAGAAAATTACACACATACATGTACTTTTTTTTTGCATTTATTTTGGTTATCAGAGAATTGTTTCATTACACAAGGGCGTTTGCTTGTCTTTACTTTTATTCTGAAATATTTTGTTGTTTAATTCATATACATCAGAGACAGTGAACCTACTTTATGTATGTTGAGGTCAACAGTAAGGAGCGTTAAAGATTTATTAAGTACTCACCACCAACATGAGTTTCCCTATTTGCGTGGATCAATAAAATGACATCTTATCTTATCTTTTTTCCACCTCACATGTGAATATAATAACTATCTCACATTGTGACGTGGACATTTCAAGTATGGACATTACCAAAATGTTGGGATGGACACACTTAAAATTTAAAATGACTTTACCTTTGTTCATAATGGAAGTGTCTCTTTCATGATTCAACCAATTTTGTCACATTTCGAACGGGAATATTCACATTTTGAGATGGAAAAAAAACTGTAGACTACTACTACTAGCATTGGATTGGAATGTATGTGACAAAGATAGGATGCCCTACCCTGTTGATAATAATCAATATCAATATTGCTTATTTGTATAGCACTAGCACATCCCATAGCCAACCAGCTAGCTCAATGCACTATACAGGACAGAAACAAACAGAAAACTCCCAATACACATTCTTTCTTCCAACAACGGACCATTGTTTTAAATGACGATCAAATGTCTGGGTGTGTTTTCCCACTATGCGGGGACCCCCTTTTACAAAGGTATGTCGCTGATCCACTGGTAGCAGCTGACCTGAATGTATTATTTTTACATCCATGGTGCTCAGAACTTGTTTGTTGCCCTGTGATTCGCATTAGCCCATTTTGTTCCATTCTTTATGTTATTTATATGGTTGTGCTTTTTTCTCCTTAACATGCTTTGGTTACTACATGTACATACATTATATGATATTGATCATTTTCATATTTCGCATGATTAGAAAAATCTCTAATGGCCCATTTACACACAGGGTCCGACCCTATGAGATGGGCACGAAGGACGTCACCCGTCCCACGGGCACGGACGGTTTGCCCCTTGGGTCCGTCATGTACGATCGTCCTTTCCGACTGTTGCATTTACATGCAACGTTCGGTCTGCTGACTCGCGGTTGCTTGTTCTTTGTCCAAAATGGCGGACGACACTCTTGATGAAGCGCTAGCTGTGTGTGCGATTGTTATTATTAAAACCAAGCAATGCAAAGCAACGTGCACGCGATGATTTTATTAATTCGCATACGCTGATTACGAATATGAATCTATGAAACGAGAGATCGGCCCACGAAATATCAAGCAGTGCTTGATATCCTGGATCGGACCGTAGGGACGTGAAATTGTCACCAAGGAATGGAGGGATATCCCTCGACACCATGGATCAGTCCGTCCCGCCAGACCAATCCCTGCGTGTAAATGGGCCTTAAGACCTGTGTTGGTCAGTTATGGTTTAAATTCTGAATGTTGTTGCTGCGATCAGGCACTAGGTATGAGCTGATCTAAGTGTTCGCTCTTCAAGTGGTCTAATAGACCTACAGAGCTATGGCAGCATAGTTCTTCAACCTGGGCCTGGAGGGCCTTCACATTGTCCCCATGTTCATGCAATTGTGAAATGCAGTTGCAAGATTCCTACCGACCAGGTCTGAATTGATAAGACGAAGACATGCTTTGTGCATGACGCATTTCATCAGTACAGCTAGTCTTAACTTTTCATCACCATCATCTTCTGTGTGTGTGTTCTCTACCCCAACAAGGTCTTTTTCTGTATCCCGTCTTTCTCCTAGCCTACGACACATCAACCCTCTACGCAAACTTCCATGCTTACGTTCACAATTTACTTATATTTACTAATCTAGGCTTTGGTCTATTCTCCACCTACATTTTTTTTCCCACCTAGATCAGTCTTTCCTTCTCTACACAAAGTCCCCTTTTGATTACGACCGTTATCTTATTTATTTACTATTAATGCATGCTTTTGACACAAGTCCCTTTTTGATTACGACCTTTATCTTATTTATTTACTATTAGTGCATGCTTTTGACATGT
The DNA here is from genome assembly GCA_031471215.1 of Gastropteron pacificum. Taxonomy (NCBI): domain Eukaryota; kingdom Metazoa; phylum Mollusca; class Gastropoda; order Cephalaspidea; family Gastropteridae; genus Gastropteron; species Gastropteron pacificum. The sequence goes on along the minus strand of JAUELK010021747.1, from coordinate 7,115 downwards.
GTGCTGTACTTTTACTATGTACACTGCAAATTAAACAAGACTCGATGGGAAGCTGCAATAGTTCCAACTTTTCTTGATACTAAAAGATTTTGAAAGTTTGTCTTGTACACATGTTTGTAGACTTTCAATGTTAGTTAGACCTACATACTCTAGGATTGAGATAGAAATTTGCGGGTAATTTTTACACCCCAAGGGACAAAAAACAGATAGTAATAAAAGAGGTGGGACCTATGTATTTGAGTCGTCTCTGATAGGACATGGCTAGCTATCCATACAAAATGTTTATGTGCCCCATGTCCAGACTCCATCCTAATAACACCACACAAAACATTTCCCTTTTGGTTTGTGGTTATAGTACCACTTCATACATACATGAAAAAATATGCAGACAACAAAAAAGACCTGGTTTCATACACTTGGTTCGTTATATTTTTTTTAAGCAGGGTCGCATGGTTCAAGTGAGACTAGAAAACAAAACATGCTCACACACACACACACACACACACACATATTCTCTTCTCCTAACAGAAAACCATCAACCCTTTCACTTCACTACAACCAATTTCCCAGCTTTGAAAAAACAAAAAAGGGACATGGCACGAAAATTGACTTCTTACCACCAAAAATGATTCGAATTCTGCCATATCGTGGGCAGTTTCCTTTCAATTTCATCACACAAAAGTAATTTTCAAGATCCCAAGTCCTGGGGAAAATGGGGAGGTTGACAGGTCTGCACCAATCGTGCACAATTGTTCATGTTTCCCCATTTGAGTGGATCAATAATATTACATGTTTATCTTCTTATCTACTCATTGTGAGGAGGCGAACAAAAATGGATGAATTTTTATGGTCATGTCTACACACACACTGTTGAAGTCATAGCTGTCGAAGTTTGGTTTTCATATCAAATACATTTACAAATACAACACAAAATGAACTAGAATGTACAATACAAAGGCTTGATTTGTGTTTTGTTGTCACCGAGGGGAACTTGATTCACCAAAGTTATTCACAAGTGGAGGATGAAAGGCTATACTATACAAACATAGTACGGAATGACACAAAAACCATTGAAACTTATTCAAGGTATTGTATCACACGAGTCGAAAGCAGTCGAGTAACAACAAAGCAGCCATTTCAAATCTTAATTCGATACTCATTACGCAAATTCAAATTATACTATACACGTCTTTTTAAAACATCAAAGTACCAGTAGTAAATGCAAAGAAAACCTGTAACAAAATACCTCACGGGTACAGTTCAGAATTATCACAGTTCTAGACCTAGAACACATTCATACGTCATAGCAGCTACAAATGAATAAAGACAAAAGTGTAAAGCTGCCCACCTGTGCTGCCATCAATACTTTGGTTTTGTACTGGGGACACATTCTCTACTAATTAATGTTACAGTATATCCTTCCGATAGAGCACTTTACTGCCCTTGGAACTGGGGAATATACTATTAATCTCTAACGTGCCTTGGTTTGGGATATTTTTACATTTCCAACATGCCCATAATTACTGCACAAAACCAAACACAACCCTGACAAACAACAATCTGAAAAAAAATTGAAAGTGAAAGACATTGCCAAAGACAGATAATTGGAGGTCTTTGACATTACTGACAAGTCAAGCGACAACTCTACTCCTGCCCATAAGTGGTATATTGTAATTGTACATGTACATGTATATAGTTTGAAATGATCTCGGCTCACAGCAGCTTCATGGAGTGAAAGATTGAAGACAAGATAAAAAGGCATTGGCAATTCGTCCTCTCAGACTAGACTGTCATCTGAAAAGGCTTTTGTATTTGCCGAAGTAATTATCACTCACTCTTCACATTCTATGTGTGAAAAAAGTAAAGATGGCATTTATGTAGCGCTTTTCCTCCGGAGAGCTGAAAGTAAGCGCTTTACATCTATTAGACTAAGAATGAAAGGCTTTTCTTCTTGCCTAAGTAATTATCACTCATTCTTCACATTCTCTGTGTAAAAAGACGAAGAATGAAAGCATTCCACATGACAGGCATACATGTACATTGCAGAGGCACAGGGCTCATGTGTCACCATCAATTTAAAGCAATGGGATCAAGTTCATTCTCCTTATTATATACATGTACTTATAGTACCTTATATACATACATGTACTTATAGTACCTTATATACATACATGTACTTATAGTTCCTTATATACATACATGTACTTATAGTACCTTATATACATACATGTACTTATAGTACCTTATATATATACAAGCCGTTTGGGGCATTACTGAGGCCTTAGCTGTCAGTTTTCTAAATTGATATATGGATGGACGACAATAGTGAAGAACTCATTGGCTCGGGATAACAACAACGACACACATGAATGGACAGAATGGAGAAGGTTTCAACAAAATTGGAATCTCAAGGTGAAACAAAATTATATTAAAACAACTTGTCAGAACAAAGGGAATAATTCAAACAAAACAAAGCATTTATAGCTCACTTTCTCTTGATAGCTCACAGACCCTGATAAGACAAGGGAGCCTGTTTGCAGTAACAAAACTAAAATCCAGTAAGCAATATTTTTTAAAACGAAACAAGGTGCAAAATATAAACACTTCTAACTTCTACAAAATATACAGATAGGTTCAAAATATGGACAAAGTGTTATAAAACATACTCACTGTAACTGTAACTAAACAGTAAGGGAACTCGAGGAAAATAGAAAACCTGAGGAATGAAAAAGGTGACTAAAAAGTGTCCTAAAGCCAAGGACGATGAACAAGATGATAATGTACAGAAAGATAATGGAACCATAACTAAAAGAAAATCCTTATCCAGCAAAAGAAAACCAAAATCTTGAATATTTAGTGGAACTCTACTAGAAACAGAGTGATACAAGTGCCTGGGTAGATTTCCAAATCCTCTGCACTCCTGGCGAGCCATATCATCAGACACCTGTTACAAAAGGAAGGATGGAACAGTTGGTCATTTCGTTGGCTTAACGCATTCTTTTATCTCTGCTGATGTATCTCTTTTCTCATGCGCGTCATAAGTCTGAGTGATCCAACTTACTGGAAGAAGAAGAAGAAGAAGACAGAAAAAAAGGGTAGACCATCAGCCTCCTACAATAGCTCGCTAAGCGGACTGAAACTACAAAGGATCTCCCGAGACAGCCTGAACAGAGGAAAGTGGAGGCGGATTGTTGCATCTTCATGTGAAGCAGCGAACATCGAACATGAAGCTGACAGGTGAGGTGATAGCGCATTCATTTATATCATTTATTTGACACCCACAAAATCACAAAGCACTTTTTATATGTTCCTAACACAATGACAGCAAGGACTAAGCAGATGAAGAAGATCACAGGCAATCTGAGTTCAAGTAGTTCAAGCATTTACCTTTGCTCTTTATGAAGAATATGAATCATATTGTACTTGCATAACAAATACCTACATCAGCATTAACACTGGAAGGAAGAAGTAGAAACAAAATAAGAATGTGTCTGCTGTAAGGCCCAGCAACTTAAACACATACATGTTTAACTAAACAAAACACATGATGGCAAAGACAGGACGGGTGAAATGTATGTGTGAATGTTGTTGTTTTTTTGTCTTGATTTTATAGTAATTTGATTGAATGAGTTTTGTGCTGTGTGTATGTCATTAATGCCATTGTATTTGTAGTAGTACTAGTTGTAATATTACTATTGTGCGCCTTGAGCCAACACAGTGGGGAAAGTGCGCATTATAAATACACATTATTATAAGCTAAGAATTAACTTCTTTACTTCAAGATTTGAGTGATGAGATCTGACACAGACACCCTTTCAACTGGTGCTCCTACTAGAACTACACATGAAAGAACACAACTGGCTGGGCACTAGAACAAACAACGGTATCACATACAACAGTAATTATAAGTCATGGTTCAATTGGTGTCACATATAGTACAAATACACCATAATCAGGATTTAGCAATAGCTGACAGAGGGAGCTAACAAGCTGAACTGCAGAAGAACGAGAATCGTCAGTGAAATATCAAGGCAACATATTATTAATTAAAGATGAGCACACTCGGAGATATAATCTTCTTCATTCTCAAAAACTGTTGTCAAATACATGGAAATCAGGTGTGTAACTTCAAAAAACAAAAATGATAAAATGGCACACGTGAAGAGTGAACTTTACGCAAGAAAAGCAAATAGTCATATTGTATTGTATTGTATTGTATTGTATTGTATACACTTTCTTTATCCCTTTCCAGGGAGATTTTCCTTAGTGTTATGAGCTCCGCTTTTCGCTGAAGCCAACACAGTCACCACAAGAGCAGCGACTATCAGCCATGATTTTTTTTTATCAAACAGAGAGAGAGAGTAATTCACAAGAAATTATTATAAATGCAGGCAAAACGGTTTTTAAGAAATCCAGAACAAATAATTATGCAATACATAGTCAGCAATTTATTCTCTACATGTAAAATAAATAACAAAACACAGTACACTGCAACAAGGTGATAGCTTCTATTTAAAATTTGCCTAAGTAGTTTGAGACATACTGACACTTCTGGATTAATCATAGAATATCATAAAATACAAAAGCATCTTTAACATCAATATAGCACAATTGATTTGAGACTTGGAGTCCCAATGTTGATGAACTCCAAAAAGACTTTTACTCATGGTATCTTTGACGTGGGGATGACAGTAAAACAAGTATGTGAGTTTATTTATACTGGTGAAAACATTTGTATGATTTATAGGATGGTTTCAAAGTCACTATGATAAAGTCTCGATGTATTTTCCGTTTCTACATATAATATTCTTGTAACATGTATAATCATCTAATACTTGAATGAGTGCTCTCAGGCCTACGTTAGCACCCAGGCTATATTTTTGTCCACTTGAATGTTAGGAACAAAAGTAAATAAATAAAATAATATAAAATTGTTTTCAAATGGGAATACATTTCACCAAAATAAAAACGAACTTTCATACAAAACTTGCCCCAGACAAGGCATACAAAATTCATGTATGCTGGTCAGATAAAGAAAAATAATCTTTGGGTTGTTACACTATGTAACGAACATCAGACATTGTTCAAATAATTTATTGAACTGAAATATTGCCCCCTTGGAAACTGGCTTGAGAAATATGAACACTTACCACAATGATATTGGTACAAATCACCAAGGTCAAAAGGCACTGTTATGTGTGGAAATTTAATCAAGTGTTTTAGATTTATACCTACAGCATTAAGAACTGTGGCCACTATTGCACATGAGAATCTAAGGTCATGTTTCCTCACGAGACAAGTCAGGGAAGATGCTCTAATATTCTATACATAGAATGGACATTCCATTATTCAATTTTCTCATATAATCATCTAAGTGCTAATGGCCGTATGACATCACTGTTTGTGGTCTGTCACTCTTCTACGTAAATGATAAGAATGATACTATATACTTGTATCATGCATAAATATAAAACAATTTTCTATCAATGATCAATAGCTACCTGTATTCTATCAGTATAATAAGGCAAAGGTAAAAATGGTTATGAACAAACTTTGTAGTGATGTAAAAAAAGATGGCCTTTATATAGCGCTTTCCCTCTGGAGAGCTCAAAGTGCTTTACATCTATTACTCCCCCGACAGGCTACTAACGCATACAATACATAACACATCACAAACATTGGACACAAGTACAGGCAGTCTGTGAGGTGCAGAAACATGCCAGCCGGGTACCCCTTTTACAACTGGGTGGGGTGAGGAAATGGTGGTAAAAAACATTTCCCAAGGGTTTGCGGAACTCAACCCAGTCTGAGCTCGAACCTGAGGTCGTTGGATCCCGAGTCCGGCACGCAACCGACTGAGCTAATTCACCACATGTAGTGTCCATTGTGGCAGTTAACATCGATAACGATGAGGCCAACAAGTGACAGGTGAGGTATCATTTCCGTTCTTATCAGGGGCTAGGAAACTTCGAGTCTAGAACACACAGCACATTGGGACAAACAAAAATAAATTTGGCCCACAGGAGTGAGCATTCAGCGCGCCCTGGCACAGTATACTGGGACTGACTACATGTGCAGTTTTTCTTGGAAAAGGGTGTACTTGGAGGAAAATTGACTTTTTCACAGTTATCTGTTGTTTCTGAAACTTCATGATAAGCTAATCAAGGCATTTTTAAAAAAATTGAATTATCTCTTAAAGTCTTTTTAACATGAATTTTTTAAGAGGCCAACTAATGGAAGCATGTTACTAAAAAATTAACTATTTTTGCTTATATCTCGGAACTGCTCGAAGCTCCACGTAGGCAGTTTTGCCTGGCCAGTACATATGATGACTCCAAACTGCACTTGTCTTGGTGTCTTCACTGTCTCAGGGGTAAATGCCTCTTGATCATCTGAGGAAGACAGAAAAGAACTATAGAATAGATTATACTATGGTACATGTATGGTGCTCAGAAAGAAGATGCTACATCGATACCACAAGAAAAGATTCGTTGTTGTTGCTTTTATCAGGCATTACATATGAGTTCTTCCCTCTTTGTGTGGTCTTGTAGACCTACAGAGCCATGGCAGACTAGCTCTGCAGTCTGGGGTTATCATCATCATCATCATCATCATCATCATCATCATCATCATCATCATCATCATCATCAAGGGCCTAGTTTGAATGTAATGATCAATACTTTAATTAACACAACCAGTATCATCAATATAATCATCGCATTCAATACCATTGCGGTCCTTTGTTTCACAATAGAGGCTTATAACATCATCATCATCATCATCATCATCATCATCATCATCATCATTATCATCATCATCATCATTATCCTATCTCCTCCTCCCACTGACCTTGACCAGCATGGCAAGGTAGGCCTCAGGCGTATCCTTGTTCTTGGACTGTTTTGGCTTGAGGTCACACTTGTTGAGCAGCACCAGCATCTCCTCTTTGGTCATCATGACGAGAGGGTCCAGGCCGTGCTGGTTGATCAGGCCTGTCAGGTACTCCTTGTAGTGCAGCCTGGGGGATAATAATAATAGTGATAATAATAATAATAATAATAATAATAATAATAATAATAATAATAATAATAATAATGATAATAATAATAATAATA
>JAUELK010021636.1:0-13845 GCA_031471215.1 Gastropteron pacificum | reverse complement strand
AGCGTAAACGAACCGCCAAGACCACAACTACTTCAGCAAAAAGCCGAAGCTATGAACACATTAACAATTTTGTTGCTATTTTTATTGACATTTGTTGGGGGGGGGGTTTTCAGGGGTTTTCGGTAAAACGTCATACCCGTTTTCGGGGGTTTTCGGTAATATGTCATACCCATTTTCGGGAGTTTTTCGGGGCTTTTCGGCAGTTTTCAGGAGTTTTCGGGGGTTTTCGGTAAAATGTCATACCCTTAGTTAGTAGCTTTTTCTTCTCATTTTCTTTCCATTCGTTGTATACAATTTCAACGGGAAATATCAGATCAAGAACAATTATTGATAAAATCATAGCTTTTTATGTAGAAAAGGCTTTTAAAGAAGATCTTGAGGAAATAGTTTAAAAACGGTTTAGACAATTTTCCTCAAATTGTGCTTTTTAATTATTAGCATTTTTTTTTTTCAGAAGAATTTAATGAAGCATTGGTTATTGAGATGTTATGACACTCTGATTAGTGACTCCGCAATATACTTGAGTGATGATTTCTTCAGATCCTGTATTTTTTTGATTGACTCAAGAGCCCAATGGTGTAGCCAGGGTGTGCCTCTCACCCCTGGAGCAAACTAGACACTTGTTTTCCCTGACTTGGATGCATATTTTGTTTCTACTCTTGTTTCTCTCTCGTGTGATGGCACTTCAAAAAAATGCAATAAAAACTATTTATTATGATTTGAGTATCTCTTTGACTTAATCTTACCTGTACTTTTGCTTTTGAATATTGTATCGGGGCTACAAGTGGGGTTGTTTTAAACCTAAAGACGAAAATAATGGGACAGGTGGGGTGGAGGTGAAGAGATGTCAGAAAGCTCATGACCAAAGCCAAAATAGTCTTTCCCCCTCTAATGTCATCCTACGTACAAATGATCTGAAACCAGCATGGTGGTGATGACTCTTTAAAACTTCCTTGTCTAACTCTCAACTCACACATTCCTTTGAAATGTATTGTTTGGTATTAACCAACCAACTTAACCCTATGAAATGTTAACATTGTTCTTGCATTAACACCATCAATGTAAAGTATCATTGTATTGGTCTATCACCAAAACACTTTAAGACCCACCTTGTAGCAAATCTTCCTTGTAAAAGTTCCATCAATAGACTTCCCTTACTTGCCTGTTTAGCTAGTTCGAAATTTTTAAAAATGTAACTTTCCACAAACGGACGGCCTCCACCAACACTCGCTCGCTATATAGTGTGTTTCCAAACAATAATCTCTCTTTAAGATGTACAAGACTCATGGTCGTAGTCTTTTTTCAAGATGCCCCTAGTTGCAAAAACCTCTTCCCACAGATTTGTGTATATGACTCATGGTCGTAGTCTTTTTTCAAGATGCTTGCAAAAACCTCTTCCCTAAGACAACACTAAATGCTGTATTATCCAGTGTCCAGGTTTCCGATCCCTTAGTCTACTTGTAGCCTGACCATGTGACCATGTGTCCACTCCCAGGCCACCACTCTTCCGCACCCATTTTCTGGCCGTCTGGCTTCAGACACAACAGGCCGCAGCTCCAGCGTACCTCCAGCTCAGACCAGGAGTCTGTTTGACTTACCTCCCCTCTCTAGCTCTCACCAGAAGTAGGTCACAGCTTTTGTCACGGCAGCAGGTCTCGGGGGATTTCCCATTGGCAGGAGTCACACTGTGCTTACCTTTTTGGTTCTCACTTTCTTATATAATAAAGACAGAGATAGGGGTAAGAAACACACTGTGCTTACCTTTTTGGTTCTCTCCTTCTTCTATAATAAAGACAGAGATAGGGGGTAAGAAACACAGTTCTCTCTTTCTTGTAGTAAAAACAAAGATAGGGGATAGAACTACACTGCTTACCTTTTTGGTTCTCCCTTTCTTATAATAAAGACAGAGATAGGTGTAAGAAACACAGTTCTCTCTTTCTTATAGTAAAAACAAAGATAGGGGATAGAAATACACTGTGCTTATCTTTTTGGTTCTCTCTTTCTTATATATTAAAGACAGAGATAGGGGTAAGAAATACTCTGTGCTTACCTTTTTTTCTTATATAGTAAAGACAGGGATAGGGGATAGAAACACACTGTGCTTACTTTTTATTTATTTCTTTCTTATATAATAAAGACAGAGATAGGGGTAAGAGAAACACACTGTGCTTACTTACTCTTACTGAGATACGAGACATACCGTAGGAGGAAGAACTCTTGTTCACTTGTGTCATGAAGTATTGTCTGAACAACTATAGGCCTTGCTCTGTGGAAACTGCGTACTGGCTTCAGCAAAAAGAAGGGTTCATAATACAAAGACGAATTTCCCTTTGAAGGGGTACCCCAAAAAAGTATAATAAATACAAAAAAGTAAAACTATTACAAAACGGCATAGAGACGGGCAAATAAACCTTTGCACTGTTGTTTTATGAATTCTTTTATCAAATAAAGGGCATCTTCTTTACCCTCATAACAAGATATGCCCTGTTACATGACATTTCTTTAGCTACTCTTTGAAGGACAGTGGCACATAGATGAAATTTGTTCATAAAATCAAGGACCATTTTCAAATCAAGCACAATCACACTGTTCCTTTTTCCAGCTACATCACATTTTTATGATACACTATAACATCATCATACATTTCTTAACAAGTACTAAAAAACCTGGTTTGAATTGAACTCTTGTGAAGTAATACTAACACAAATATAAAAGAAGTGTTGTGTGTGACTACAGTAATGGGTGGCTATTTGGCTGGAGAATGGAAACCGTGCAAACATGTCATATCTCCATCCAATCCTCTCAAACATAACTTAACAAAGTTCCTGGAGCAGATGAAGACATCAAATTCAACGAGCTGCCACCAAACAAATTCTTGTACATGTAGTCACGATAGATATATCATAACCCGCAGTCAAACGCCTGGAAGGAATAAGTAAGTGACACAGATGAAGGCAAGACAATCATCAGTTTATACCAGTGGCTTTGGCCCGGAGTGGTCTTATGACTACATTGCACAATTGCATGAACAAGGGGCCAATTTGAAGGCCCTCCAGTCCCAGGTTGCAGAGCTAGACTGCCATGGCTCTGTAGGTCTATCTATTAGACCACTTGAAGAGTGAATGACTCATAACTTTTTCCTGATCGCAACAACAACAACAACACCATACCAGTGGCTCCCTCAAGATGTAGTGGCAGGTAACTGGATTAATGTTGTCAACTCCCACAAACTTGTAGAGCTGTCCATGTTGATGTTGTTCCATCTATTACTCCACCGTTGTGAAGCACCACTAGCACACTAGTTAGTGCATATACCACCTGTAACTGTCTGGACTCCCGACGTCTACACCTAGCTTCAATAGGACTTATCATCTTTACTGTCCACTTTTTGGTCCGGAGAGGTCTTGTGAATGCATTGCACAGGTTTCAGAGCTAGGCTGCCATGACTCTGTAGGCCTATTGGACCACTTGAAGAGCGGATAGCTCATTCCTTGTGCCTGATCGCAACAACAACTGTCCACTTTGGCACATTGTTTTGTTGTGGTCAGTGAAAAATTCACGTAGTAAAATTATGTTTAAGACATACATATTACCATATATACATGTCCTGGTACATATTACACTTTGTATCATTCTTTGTGGACATTTTAAAGGTTGCCCTCTTCTTTAGAGAGTGTCATACACTCTGCTTTGATTTAAATGCCTCCATGTGTTCAAAAGATTATGTGTGTGTCGAGCGAACACCTTTTTACCTGCCGTGTAGCATAGGATCCTGCACTGTTAAGATATCAACTGTTAAGTGACACGTAGGCTCGTTGGCCTATTCTGTTTTTATTTTTTGTTTTGATTTTTTAAAAAGCTTTTTTTCAATCCAAATCGTGACATGTAATTAACATCTTCAAGACCAACATAGGCGGGGGCGGGGGGAGGGGGTCTTTAACTGCTCCAAATCTACAGTAGAGGAAAAGTAGAGCCCTATATCATCTCAGTTTGTAGAGAAAGCCTTTCTACTCTTGAAGACAAAAACTTTCACTGACAGAGTTGAACTAGGTGGATCTAAAGGCGTAACCGAGTGGAGATGTCAATTTTTCATGAATGTTATACAAAGCAATTCCAAGGCATTACACAAAACATGTATCAAAACGTGTGACATAATGATAATAATTATAAAGTTTATTTCTATAGAGCCTATCCAAAAAGCTCTAGGCACTTAACAATAAAAATACACAGGCACAATCACAAGTGCATAGGAAACCTTTAGTTGCCATGTAACTAGTGATCCCAGTAGACATGAAACAGTGTGACGTCCGACAATGGTAGATCTCTGGAGACTCTCTGACAGGTGTTTGATGTTGTCACGGAACATTCTCACAGGCCTTGTGTTCATCCTATCACCCTTCTTTCATCTGCAACATTTTGTTGTAGCTTTGGGTTTTTTTTATGGATTGCTGTGCAAACAATGAGAAATTTTTAAAAATTCATTAAAAGGAATCGTCGTCATCGGTGTGAACAAGCAGTGGGGATAGACGCTATACAAATGACCTTCATCATTATAATTATTTATCAAATATTCTCTCAACATTAGAATTAAACATTGTTTGCACAGTCCTTAATGTGTTTTGTTTTCAACCTTGTGGATTATTTTGTTTCTGCATTTCAATATCTCCTTTTATCCAGGATTTTCTTTTGTGTTTCTTGTATTTCTTTCTTTCTTCTTTTTTTTTTTTTTTTTTTTTCAATTTCCATTCTTTGTTTTTTATTATACTTATTGTGAAATTGCTTCTCATACAACCAGACTTCTCGCGACCTTAGTGCTAATTTGTTCTATCTACACAATGATATTGAAGGAGATAGATCAAAACAGCACTGATGTGATGTTCTGTTCCCCGTTTATTGAACATTAAGTTGTTGCATTATTTTGTTTTGAATGCACACTCCTAGTGCTTGCTTCAAACTTCTGTTCTGTTTTATTTCATGTGCTTCCTATTCTTTAGTTTCAGTGCCAGATCAGGTTGTCATTTCAGATAACTTCACTCGAAGACTTTTTTTCTTCAGGGCAAAGTGGAGATCTTCTACATAGACTTGGAACTAAAATCTGTTGATGTTTTTATATGACATTGTTATTTGTGCAGAAATCATTTCATGGTCAACAAGATTCATGCGCGTTGGAGTACTATCACTATCAAGTCTATTATTAGCACTGATGTTTCACATCAATAGACTGGTACAAGAGGTCATGATTACATTCTGAAAGGGGATTTAGTATATTTTATAATGTTTTGTGTGGACAATTTTTTGTCTGCTTTTTGGTGTGCAAGATGCTTTTGATTTACACTCTTTTTGTTGACGTGAGAATTACTATCAAAACGAAGTAAACGTAAACTGTCAGTAAAAATCAGGAGACATAGACTTAAATGGAGTAGGAAAAGCTTAAGATTCTAGCAGTTACCTCTTCAGCAATTTTTTTTTTTTTAAACAAGCATTCCAAGGTTCATTGCCATTTCACTTTATTCTTTTCTTCTTGTCTACCTCACAATAGTTGGTGGATACTGGACTACATATACTCGGTTCACTTTCTTTCATTTTTCTTCATTTTTTCTTTGCATGGACAGGAAAGTCCGGTCTCCCTTATGTTGGTATGTCAAACTAAAAGGCTGAGGTTTTATTGTGTATCAAAGTAACCACAGTTTATTTTTGGTGTATTTCGTTGCGTTTGGCAGTCTTAGAGTGCAGTCGGTGATGGAGTGTATTATTAACTTACTCACCGTCTTTGTGTTCTTACAGGCAGCGAGGACATAGTCTAGCATGACCATAGTGTTCAGTTACCATCATATTTAATCTATCATGATACATGTTTGTGTACAAGTACAAGTAGCTGAATGAATCTACCAACACTATTAACAAAATGAGGGGGAAAGTCATTTTATATATATATTGTATATATAAATATATATATATATGTATATATATATATATATACAAATCATATGTAGGTTGTTCGAATTATGTTTATGATTTTCAGAGTCCATTTCTGGTTAGACCAGTGGAGTATGTTTAATATTTATTGTAGGGGAAATGCATGTAGGGCCTACATATTTCAAGTGTCCAGAAAGGTGTCTTCACACTTCATAAGAATCTTTTTAAAAGGTTTTTAACACTGGCAGCTTCCTCACAATGCTCTGTGCACTTGTACACTTAATACTCATAATTTATATTTTCGAAGACGTCCTCTAGATCATGCACCTATTCGTTTGTCACACTGGGCTTCATTTACACATGACTGTGTGAGCCTCACATTGTTGGTAGAATACAGCAATAGCTTATACATGTAGTACCATGTGGACACATAGGTCTATTTGCCATTGGATGGTATAAACTCCCATTTTCTTAGTTACATTCAAACTTGTCTCAAGGCAAACCTGTAGAAAACAAACCTTTGTGAAGATACAACTGTTTTTCTTTGTATTTAGTGCTGTTTCTTGTCAAAGTCTCATGTATACTGTATACACACACTGACCATTTCACCTGAAGCTATTCATAACCAAGATCAAGATGTCTATGCTGGCAACAAGAAAGAATTCTGAAGCTGGACTTTTAAACCATACTTTAAAATGTTTGAGGGCTGGTGTCTGTAAAATGAACACAACCCATTACTATGTTTAATAATGCTAGAAAGTAATTATTATCAAAATAGCAGGAAAAAAGTACATTCTCAACTTCAATTCAACTTCAATTCACCTTTACTTCCTTTTCTTTCTTTATTAACCTTTTTTTTTTAGAGAAATCATTAAAAAAAACTAGTCCAAGATCCTTATATGATACTTATTTGTTTCTTTTTCTCTTGTCTGCCTTCATGGAAATATTAACGGATAGTATAAGGTAAGACATCTTTGGAATGAAATCTTTTCAGATCTTTGATGTTATGTTACTTACTGTCATCTTTTGGCTGAAACCTTTTCTCGTTTGCTTTGTTGTTGTATTTCTGGTTGATCTTATTGTATCAGAAACTCAACAGAAAAAAAGTATACGTCTTGATTGTAAGCTCACCACCATTGTACTTTGCTTTCTGTTTGTTACTCTTGTCTTCGTGTTATTGTACTAATCAATTACTACAAGTTTAGATCAAGATGCAAGGACCCTGTACCAGACAAACAAACAAAATATGTAAAGAGACAGTATTTCAAAAATGGCCCGACGGAGAAGAGTTACAATAAGATAAAAGCTGACTATTTGAACCACCAAACAGACATTTTTGTCGTCACATTAAAAAGAAAAAAGTAAAGATGAGTCTACTTGTGGCAGGTTGAAGACCTATCACAATAGATGTTCAGAAGAGCTTGATATCTATCTTTGAATGCTTTATCTTATTCTTCAAGCTTTGTGAATGCATCATCATATTTCATTCAAATATAACTTGCAGCTTGTCATATACTCATATTAGGTCATTGTTGTGTTATACTTTTTTTTTTCAGAAATAATCAAAATCAGTAAAACACTCTACTTAGATGGTCTTAAATCAAATATGTCTGTGTTGATGATTGATTTTCATCTTGTGATTCTCCCAGTGTCTCAGATTTGGTAGGGTAATCAGAATGATTTTATTGGCTATGTGTTCAGTCGTGAGTAGATGAATCTCATTTTTAAATTTATGTCAGCAGAAAATGATCAGATAGATATGCATGTAGGCTATACTATAGTTGAACACAAAAAAACGACAAGGTATAAATTATAAGGTTAAAATTGAACTCGCTTGATTGAAGTGTTGTGTTTACTACACAAGCTTTTGTTCAAGCCAACTTAACCAATTTCACAGCTTGTTTTTATGTACTTCTCACATTGTCTTTTCTACATCTTTTGCCTCTCTTCATTGTTTGGTCTTCACATTTTTGTGTAAACTGTAGGAATGTTTTCTTATGCATCTTGGTGTTCTATATGTTTCTATTTACAAGTTTATGAATGGGAATGCCGATATTTCATAAGTTCTCCGTGTCTTTTCTCTTTGACATTCAACGTGTCTGTCACCTCATTGTGACTTGGGAGGGAGTAGAAAACTTTCTAGTTTTGGTCTTCATTCTCAAAAATATTACTCCTCATGACTTCTAAAGAATTTTGATTTTCACAAGTTATCCAGTCTTGTAATGTCTAAATATGTTTTTACTTTTGACTATGAATGAGCATTATTGTATGTTCATTTATTTCAATCGAACCCCAAAAGTATACTGAATGAATGCATGAGAGAATGATTTCATTATCCTCGTTGTGGGTACAGACGAAGGATGAGCTGTCACTCATGAGACATGTTGTGGCTCTATGTACTACAAACTTGCTTATGTTTCATATGTCGTCATCATTTATGTTGTAAGTTTGTTGTCAGCTTGAGATTATTGTTGTTTTGTTGAAATTTAGTAATCTATCATTTTAACATTAAAATTCTAGTTTTTGGTGCCTAATTTAGCAAGTACAATGTGGTTCTTAAATCAACGATATTTTTTACAAGTCGTTAATCTGATTCATGTTCAGTTTTTGTAGGGGTCTTTGGAGGTTTTTTTTGTAATGTGATATACTGAGGACATTTTGAACAGATAATAAACATCTTTACAAGATATTTACATTCATAATAACACATTGAAGATAACACACTGGCACAACACAATGATACATGATACATCATGATTACTTCAAAGACAGCGTGAAACGACTTTAAGGATTAACAATTTTGAAATGTTAAGACTAAAGTATAATAAGTGTTTGTGATTGTCCTCACCAAGTGGAGGTATCTGTAACAGGCACAGCCAATACTTTGTAAAATCGTATTATAGTAAGTGGTAGCACTCAGTGTCACTCATCCCTCAACAAGTGTATTTATTTGCATTTTGCATTTTTGCCTTTACTTGAGTAGCTCAAGGCGTTACAATATCACAATGAGAATGACAAAGTAAATACAAACAAGTATTGATGTGTCTTAGCACTCAGTGTCACTCATCCCTCAAGAAGTGTGTCGATGTGTCCCCAGCCAGCGACTCAGCCTTGCTCGAGACCAGCACCAGCCACTCTGAGACGCGGTTCCTACGTCGACTGTCCATCAAGACTCGCCGGGCCTCTGGCTCCAAGGTCCCAGCACCCAGCAGTCCACCCATCTCCTCACCCAGCAACTCGGCACTGGGAGCCTTGACTGCCCAGGTGAGCTCAGCCTTCCTCCTGCCACCCCCGGACAGTCCCTCGGCCAAGTCTGGCAGTCACAGTAGGAAAGGGAGCAGCGGCAGCCAGAACAACAACAACAACAACGTGGACTCTGTGGACAGTCCCAAGGCTAAGGGAGGCAAGTCAAAGAGTGAGCAGAGTCCCAAGAGTAAGCACGGCAAGTCTCGCTCGGAGAGCCCCAAAGTCAAGTCAAAGAAATAAAGAGTTATCTAGCAGTGGCAGCCAGCACAACAACAACGTGGACTCTGTGGACAGCCCCAAGGCTAAGGGAGGCAAGTCAAAGAGTGAGCACGGCAAGTCTCGCTCGGAGAGCCCCAAAGTCAAGTCAAAGAAATAAAGAGTTATCTAGCAGTGGCAGCCAGCACAACAACAACGTGGACTCCGTGGACAGCCCCAAGGCTAAGGGAGGCAAGTCAAAGAGTGAGCACGGCAAGTCTCGATCGGAGAGCCCCAAAGTCAAGTCAAAGAAATAAGAGTTATCTAGTAGTCTTGTACTAACTTGTGGTCTACTACATGGTGGGGGAAGCATGGGACTGCAACGTTACCTGGACCTGATGTATTGTTTGGTTGGTGGGATATGTGTGAGAACGAGGTGAAGCTCTAGGCTACACTTCCAGGATTTGAACAATAAACACAAGTTCCTAGTGTGAAGAGGGAACATTGGGATAGTGATGTTTATGTCTTCCTCAATCCTTGCATTCATTCTTAACTTGACTCTACTGAGGAATTTATTCTTTTACAGTTTTGCCATTGGCAATCTGTAAATGGTCATTATTTTGTTTGGGGGGGGCGTTCTCCCTGTTTCTTCTTATGATTTTAGCATCTGAAATAAAGACAAATATGAGAAAATAACATGCAGATCATTCTCCAGCATAATACAGAATAATAGATGGGTAAAGCTGGTCTTTTCAGTCCCCACTTCAGTCTTCAGGTGTATCAAGTTTGACCACTCAGGCTAATGTGTACAGTGTAAACTTTTACGGTGCAGACTCTCCGACTTTCAGATGATCATATCATTTCAGGCCTGTGGACGCGATGTAATTTGATGGTCATTACAGTATTTCATTATTTATTATGTATTGTATCACATGTAGTAAGATGCTTCAACCTTCTACAGGATAAGTTTGTCGAATACCATGTGCCTTGTTTCACTACAATTTTTTATCAGCTATTGTTTACAATTTAGTTGACAATGGTGTGAGGTGATGATACGATGACTTGATCATTTCATCCTTCTTCTATCTATCCCAGAGCAGCAGCTCTCCAGCATTATACACACACACAGTAGTTGAGACGTGCTCACACACGACTTTTAGACGACGGTGTGACCATCATTTCCCCTCACTCACCAAACATTTCTACCCAAATCTTCTTTTGTTGTCCACGAGTTTGTCACAACTGTTCTCAGGGAGTATCGCGACCCATGTCTTAGACCAATGAATTCTTCCTCCGTAACAAAAGATGAATGATGAGCGAGTTCAAATTCTGTGGACAAATCGCAGCATTTATCTGGTTCTTGAGATATATAGTCTCATTGAGCTAAAGCATTTGTAGATAAAATGAAAGCACACAAAAAAATACAAAAAGTTTAAAAGAAACTTGAATGTAAAAAAAAATGAAAGAAGAAACATTGTTGTTTTTAGTTGTAAAAATATCTCGACTTGCACTTGAGTTGTTGGTTTTAGTATTGATAAATGCTGTGTAATAGGTGATTCTGTTTTATGAACATTACTGTCTTGAAATGATGAGTTCTTGTCAATATTTAGGATATAATTATTGTCTTCTCTTACTCCTTGCAGTAAGTTTGAACAGTCAAGACATTTTCCCATTTTGTTTCTGCCTTTGAGCATGGGCTATTGTGAGTCCTGGAGGCCAAGGCCCACTTTGGTTGTTTGTACTTTTTGTTGTAGAAATCAAAATCAACGCTGTGTTTGTTTCTGCCAGGCAGTGCATGCCTGGGTCGCAATGCTTTGCCTACTTATTTATTTGCTCTTGTGCATTGCATTGTTTTTTCGATGATGATATTTTACCTTGGTGATGAAAGTGCAACACTGAAGGCTGTGCTTTATACTCAGTATTTATTTAAGTTTTCAGCAATGCTGCATGGTGTGTTGATAGGAGTGGTTGATGGGTTGGATGGCCACTGTGCCCACTGTACAACATGTCTTGTACTTAGTGTATCAATTGTCTTACAGTGTCTTTGGAATTCATATCACAGTGTTAATATGAAGTATCAATTCAGTGTATCTGTATGTTGTTCCTCACTCCTTGGGCTTGGAGGTCCGGGTGGAGAGTTTTGTCTTGTCCCCCAATGTACAGCAATGTGACATGAGGCAATGCCCATGTGCGCCCCCTCCCCCCCCCCCCCTCCCCCTCAAACAAAGTGCAATGAATCGTGACAGCCTTGTCACGAGAGTTCATCTTTTTGTACATTTCAATGGAATGTCTTCACCATGTACATGATATTGACAAACCTGTACAGCATTATTATCCCCATCACTCATTCATCCTATGATACATGGAAAACACTTTCATTTGCAATAATAACACCGTTGTTAAATTCATTTTTGTATCTCATCAAGTCAACATTTTATCATGTAACTCATGTGGGGGGGAATGTTTTGTAGACATGAGACAACATATTTGCATTTACACTTTCGTTCAGCAAATCTGCTTGCTTCAAGCCACATGCACTCAATTTGTTTAGAATTAAACTGAAATGAGCCAAAGGCAATGTCCTGTTTAGAAGGCTTATTGCTATCAGGGTGGAATAACACATCCTGACCTCATAACAGAATAAAGGATAGCAATCTTATTTGTATAAGTGGGTACTTCAGTCAAGGTTTAATTAAATATGTAGGTGATTTATTTTAGTTGTTTTGATTTTTTTTGTAGGGATTATTTCAGTCAAGGGTTTTTACAAGGAAGATATTCTTTTATTTTAAAAAAAAAAGTAATTGCTTCTTTTTTTTCTCTCATCATATAGCCTAGTGGCAGGTATTTCAGTCAATGACTACTACCGGTTTGTAGGTGATGTCTTTATGTTTGTTTATTTAAACATATCTGTGAGAACACTGTTTGCTGCCAGCGATGTGTATAGAAAGCCAGCCAGAATGTCCTTGCTCTGTGATGTCATCCTCTGTGGCCTTGACTGACACCATGCTGACTGACTTTGTCTCACCTGCTTATCTCTATTTATCACTCTATGTCCTTGTGAAACTTTTCTTTTATCTCGCATCTAGTGCTACTGATATGTTGTTGTCGTTACACTTTGGGATACATGGATTGGAATGTAGGATGTGACGAAGATTAATATTTCAATTTGTCAATTTGGGAAAGGACATCAGAAGAGGTTCTTTAGACTGTTTGATTGTTTGAACAGTTTTATGCTAGGTTATTGGCAGGGATGTGAGAGATTTGTCAAGTGAATGAATGAATGATGCAGAGAAGTACTACTGCTTGCAAGTAATACAAGACTGTATGCAGACTTGGCTGAACGACAGGATGAGAGGTCAGATCAGCATAATGAGACGTGCATCTGTGTCCAGTTTGCAATGTGGATTATTTTGATATTTTTAAAGGCAACCTTCTAGGGCATTTTACGTTTTTAAAAGCTTTTGCTCAAGTAGAATGTTGCTTAGGCCATGGTTGTGTCTCCCTGTAGAGGATTGAGTCATTAGCATTGGTGTTGTTTTTTTCTTTTTGCTTTGAAACTTTGCCACTCTCAACATAGCTCTTTTAAATTGGTTGGTCTTTTCTGAAGCAGACGGACAGACTTTGGCTTGTAGACATGGTAGCCAGTTCAAAGCAATGTGTCCTTAGCGTGTTGACATCCAGTATAAGTTGACCGCACGCTAAAACTGTGTCAGGAGAACCATTCATTCTGTGTTCTGTCCATTCTCTCCCAAACAAACTTGAACTTTCTTTCTACAAAAGGTTGTGAACTTGGTGTTTTGGCATTACCAACTGCAAAATGTTTCTTATTCATACTCCTAGTCTTCTGACCATTGACTCACAGAAACATAAATTGTTCCTCAACACCATTTCCTCATTATTCCTCTGCTTGTCTGGGTCAGATATCTACTTTCATTTAAGACTTTATTGCTTTCATGGAAAAACAAAAGTTAGAAATATTTTCACTGCAATCCATCGTTTCATTATTTTCATTTTCCCATTTTGTTCATTCTTGTAAGAAAATGTACTTTTTCATCAGTGACTTCCTTCTTTGCAGCACTCTACAGAGTCAGCAATGACTTGTTAGCACAAGACAAGTGAAAATACTCCAGACAAATGACTGTGTAGCCTACCTTTCTTTTTTTTAGTATGTTGATAAGTGAGATATGTAAGGACGTTTGCGTGATTGAGTGTACTGAACCTTTTAAGTACTATTGCTAGTACATTGTACCAAGTTGTTACTGTAGCAGCCCACTGGCTCTATCTAGTGGATGCATCAGTTGTACTACAGTTGTACTGCATGATATCAGGCTACAAGGTAATACATACATTGTTCATATCAATATGAAACTGAACACAAACTTGTTGGCTTTTCTGTACACATGTATATGGTACATGGTGTGTGTGTGTGTGTGTGTGTGTGTGTGTGTGTGTGTGTGTGTGTGTGTGTGTGTGTGTGTGTGTGTGTGT
>JAUELK010021414.1:0-13847 GCA_031471215.1 Gastropteron pacificum | reverse complement strand
GAGAGACAATGATCCATTCAAGTTAAAAGTTTGCCCAAGCAAGCTCAGTAATTTGGATTCCTTTGTCATTTTCCTTTGCATAGCATGTACTGATTTGGAAAAGGATTAGAACTTGTATGTGCATTTACATACTTATTTATTTATAGACATAGTAGTATGAAATGACACATAGAGCAATGATAGTTGATCTAACCCTATCAAATTGCTCTTTCACCATACCTGATTCCTTCAGCACATTCTTTTTAACTGTTTAGTACTCTCTTTAATAAACATGATTACACATATGTATAAAATTAATTAGCAGCTTACACAAATGTTCTCTTTTCTCAGTAATTGTTATTTTGCAACAATACCACTATATATTATTGCAAGTGTCTGGAATGTTTCAGGAATTGGATCGCATGCAGATTGTGATCTCTGCAGTAAGGAATACGATGGTGGACCTGAAACTAGCCATTGATGGTACCATCATCATGAGTGAGAACCTTAGAGATGCTCTGGACAGCATCTATGACGGACGCATTCCCAATGCCTGGAAAGGAGTGAGTACACTGGCATTGGATGCCTTACTATTGCCAACACGTTAACAATAGTTTGTACTTCAGTGTATTATTCTACTGTTGGCAATTTGTCTGAACTCTAAATCCATATATTATGTAATGCTCGTCCTTTAATTTTGTGTAAAAGTTGTTCTAGTTTTCCAAGATCAGATCTCTAAGAACAAAACAGTAGTAGGCAAAATGACATCCTGTTAAGTTGTGGGCTGTAACACTTACACAATTTCTACTGTTAACAACTATTTTAAACTAAATTGACTTTTCCTTTCGACTTTCTTCAGATTTCCTGGGACTCAAGCACTATCAGTTTCTGGCTGAATGAGCTCCAAGACAGGAATGCCCAGTTCCGTGCTTGGCTCTACAATGGTTCTCCTCGCTCCTACTGGATGACAGGTTTCTTCAACCCTCAGGGTTTCCTTACTGCCATGAGACAGGTCAGCCCTCTTTTCCTTTTGTTTTGTTTTGGTTATTTAAACTTCTATGCAGTCATAATAATAATAATAAGAGCATTTTTAATGCGCTTTCCCTGGATAGCTCAATGCGCTGCACAAGAGAGAGATCTAGATATAATCTAAGTAAATAAATAAAAGAGTAAACATTAAAATGAATGAATGGTTTAAGGTACCCGAACACGGGGCATGCTACATTGAAGATCTTATTTCCCTTTCGATACGGACCCCATCTTGTCTAGTTGCACAAACAAAGTTTCTGCAATAATAGCATATCAGTCCGATAACAGAAAACGAAACACCTTTTAATTAGTCTTTGTTATCTTGTGTTTGAAAATAAGGGCATTATTCAAAAAGCTGTAGGTAAGAATGAAAGATTTTTTAGCTTCTCTTTGAAGAAATGGCATTTTCTGGTGAGCTGACTTACGACAGTATTGCATGACACCCACAGTCTGTCATGTCTGTCTGTCCTCTCCATCTGTTACATCTGTCTGTTTGTCTGATTGTCTGTCTCGTATGCATGGGTTTAAGGTACAAAGATAAAAACACATAACCTTTTCACCTTTAATACTAACGGATACTTCTGCTTCACCCCTTCACAGAAAGTGACCCGCAACCACAAGGGCTGGGCCCTGGACACAGTGATCCTCCACAATGAAGTGACCCGCTTTGAGAGTCTGGAGAGTGTGCCTCAGGAGCCCCAGGAAGGAGTCTATGTCCACGGACTTTATCTAGATGGTGCAGCCTGGGACAAACGGAACAGCAAACTCATTGAGTCAAAACCAAAGGTATGCCGAACATATTGTTGCATAGCACAAAATTTGTCACGAGAAACAGATAAAGATAAGGTTCTCACCTGCAAGTTTTGCCAATTTAGGCCCTTGCAGATTTTTTCTCTAGAGAGTTAATTTTGGGGGCTAGAGCTATTCAACTTGGAGTGAACCTAGCCCTGAAGGTACTCTACACGCTACTGGTCATAACTAAAAACCATCAAACATGTGGATATGTCATTATGTGTGATACACACAAAAATCATCACTGACTTACTGTCTCAGCCACCTTATTACAATGTGAATAATTACATATAGTTGCATTAGTAATGTGTTTTTCTTGTTTTGGACTGTTTAGCTTTAGGTTATCTTTTTAAATGACACAAACATTTGGATATCTAAATATGTGTTTATGTGTTGGTATGTGTGACTGTGTGTTAGTCATGGAGTGTGGAAACTGATATACTGACCGACCATCAGACCATTGAATATCAACTTATTCTCCTTGTTCTTCTGGTCCGGAGAGGTCTTGTGACGGCATTGCACAATTGCATGAATAATGGGCCAATTTGACAGCCCTCTAGTCCCAGGCTGCAGAGCTAGACTACCATGGCTCTGTAGGTCTTTTTTACCACTTGAAGAGTGAATAACTCATAACGTGTGCCTGATCGCAGCAATAACAATAATCTCCTTGTTTTTGTACATCTCCAGATCCTAAACGAGTCTATGCCAGTGATCCACATGCTGGCCATCAACAGCACTGGACAGGCGGAGAACAACAAAATGTACAAGTGCCCCATCTACAAGAAGCCGAGGCGTACTGATTTGACCTACATCGCAGAGGTAGTGCTGCGTACAGGACAACTTGTCAACCCAGACCACTGGATCTGCCGTGGTGTGGCTCTTCTGTGTGACATCAAATAAGCGGACACAGAA
This sequence comes from Gastropteron pacificum, assembly GCA_031471215.1. Taxonomy (NCBI): domain Eukaryota; kingdom Metazoa; phylum Mollusca; class Gastropoda; order Cephalaspidea; family Gastropteridae; genus Gastropteron; species Gastropteron pacificum. Next base: position 11,135 of record JAUELK010021414.1, on the reverse strand, counting down.
CCTTTTACATCAATCTCTTCGTTGTTGATTTTTTCTCGGATTCTATTTTTTCTAAATCTCAAATTTTACAAGACCATTTTCAACAACTTAATGAGAGGAAACAACTACCTTAATTTGTTAAGATTGAGTTGGACTATGTGAGTAGCTTTAAGCATCATTATGCTATTATATCTATGTACCCTTATTAAAGTTTTTTCTCTGACCTCTCCATTGCTTGTATCATAAAAAAATTGACAGCCAAACTTGAATATTGAATAATCAGTGAGATGAAAAAATGAAGAGGCATATTGCACTTTTTTCTTTCAAAGAACACTGAAATGGTAAAACAAAAGGTGATAAAAGTTACTCCTTAGCATCTGTGTATTATTACTTGTAACCATAGCTTTAGTTTTGTGTATTCTCATAAATGTCCAATTTTAAAAATCATTTTCTAACCCATTGCTACACCTGTATGCTGAAAACAACGAAGAATTTGAATCGGTCTATTTTGTCAATTTCTTATGTAGAATGTGATACTCTCAGAGCATATGTTGGATTTTTTTAAATACATGTGATACAATGCTGCCTTTCTTCATTTGTTCAAATATCTTGTTATCAATTTTGTTATGATCTTTGCAGTTTCCTGTTTGTCTCAGGTTCTGTTTTTGTATGAACCTCTGCAACTATGCTGTTGATCTGGAAGAGATGTACATTCTTTTCTGTGATGCATTTATAACAAAGCTAAAGCTATTTTGTCTAATGAGTTTCTTTTTACAAGTTCTTCATTCTTCCTTTCCTCCATCAAAATGCCTTTTCTTAAAACACAATGTTAAATTTTCACTCCAGTCCCTTCTAAAAATTTATTTTTGCTATCCATGTTTGTCATGAAAGTCATATATCTGATTTAAGAGATCTATGTACGTTGATGTCTTTTTTTTAGTTCATCAATTAATGTGCACACATATCTAACTGCTGAGATTTTTTCATGCATTTTTATGTAATGATGTCATTAAAGCTTAAAAGACAAATATATTCTTTTAGTTGGAAAAGTAACCCATCTTTCACTACATACATGTTTTCTTTGTAGATTTGTTAGTCCACTTTGTATCCACTTACTCTTCATATTTAAAATTCATTATGTAATATTGTATTATGTACCTATTCCTTGTTTTACATTCTTCAGAAACCTGAGTAATTTACAAGGTCTGATCTACAAAGCTGTGATATGAGCACCCTTAAGGGAACATTTTGATACCGTCCTCCTTTTTAAAACATTTCTTATAATCCTCATTTACAAACCTTTTGAAAATATTTCCTTTTTATATTTTCTCATATATTTTTTAGACAAACTCCACTGATCCTGATATACCATTATAATTGTTGTATACGCTGACTTTCTTGTATGATCTTACATTAGAATAAAGACTTATTATGCATGGAAGTTTGTCTCTTTTGGTTTCCTTTTCATGTTTATTTAATGGCTATGAGGTTGGGACTTTTTCTACCACAGGATTGTTTCAACTCACACGACTTCAGAAAATGAACGCATCACATTGAACAGATCTTCCATAAACTACAACTGAGCTTCCATTGTGTAGAACAATGATGAAGGAAGCATTCAGAGAGTTGAATAGAGTTCAGCAACCTACCAAAGAAAGAATTGAGATCTAGTGTATTCGTTGATCAAACTATACATTGGTCAAATATATAATAATAAACAGATAGCATTTATATAACTACATGTATAACGCTTTTCCCCGCTCTACAGCAAGGTCAAAGAGCTTTACAGACACTATTACCCTGACAGACCTGATTCATTCTAGAGCCTTCTCAACAGGTAGTGTTGCTTTGGTTAGCGGCAGGCGCTCATACCAACATACATGTACTAACAAGATTCACTGTCTATAACTCTATAGTCAGGTACCCATGTTAAACCTGGGTGAGGTAAGAAAGTCGTCACAAAGTACCTGGTGTTGGATAAGAAAATACTCTCAAATCCAAAACAAGTTAGAATGACCGGGATTCGAAGCCAGACCCTTTGACTGTAGAGGCCAATGCTCTGACCACTAGACCACCAGACCACAGATAGGGAAGCAAGAAAGTAAAACACGACTTCAACGAAAATGCCTATAATGAACAAGAACAAGGAAATTGGTTACTTAGTTGTGTGTACACATGGACGATCATGCCGATTTGAATTTTGTGTCACATGAGGGGAAAGTGTCCAAGTCCATTGGCAGTACTACATCAAAGAGGCCACATGTCACACTGACAGTACTGCCACATTTTGCCCAAGGAAATAACCTACACGTTACGTTATGAAAATACTCTCCATTGGCAGTACTACATAAAATGGGCCACATGTCACTGCCACATTTTCCATAAGGAAAGAACCTACACGTTTCGTCATGAAAATACTCTTGTCACTACATTATTCATTAATTTATTACTATTATTACAGACTGGATTTGTCGAGCAGTACAATAGATCTACTCCTAGAAATTTACAATGGGAATGCTGAGAGTAGGCTTACCCTTCTGCTATCTTACCATATATAATTATGTAGCCAAAGCGTGTCAATTTTGTCCTTGCTGTTGTGGAAGTTAGTTGTTGTAGTGTATGACAACTGTGCCAACACATGCATGCACAGATTTTTACACCAAGTGGTCAGTGTGTCAGCCTCTCCAGTCAAAGGTCCCAGTTCCAGTCATAAGTGTGTGTAGTCAATTTGGATTTGAGTGAGAGTACAAAATATATTCTTATCCACCACCAGGTGTACTCTTGGAAAAAGTACTTTGTCACTAATTTGTTAAAAGTATGAAAGAGGTAGTCGACTTTAAAGAGTGGAAGGTCTTGTCAGTATGTTGGTGTGGGTGCTGACTTGGCAGAACTACCAGAACTTGAGGGTGAGAAGGCTTCAGAATGAATTAGGTCTGGCGCTGCTGTTGTTGTTGTTGCGATCAGGCACAAGTTGTGAGTTATTCACTCTTCAAGTGGTCTAATAGACCTTCAGAGCCATGACAGCCTAGCTCTGCAACCTGGGACTGGAGGGCCTTTAAATCGACCCCTTGTTCATGCAATTCTGCAATGCAGTCACAAGACCCCTCCGGACCAGATAACTGCTATGTGCAAAACAGTCATTGAGTTGGTACTGCCTATGTAAATGCAACATTTTTGACATTTATGGTTGTAGCCATGATTTAGGACTGAACCAGGTGTACATGTATGTCACATCATTTACTGTAGCCCTGGTGCTTGAACTTGTATGAAAGAATTCACAAAGTTGACCACAGCATATAGGCACTGGAGCTGCTGTAAAGCGCACTGAGCTAACTAACCATTTGACCAGGGAGTGCAATATTCAAATATATAGATGACCATTTATCAAAAACACAAAACCATATTATGAAAGTACAAATTGTGTTTTTATTGAAGAACATATAAGTTAATCACAGGAAAATGAACAATGTAAAGTTACACATTCATTCTTCAAGTTGTGAACGTGTGAATATGGAACTTTTTTATGACAAACTAACTCTCACAACAAACGAATCGTGATGTATTCTTTGTTTCAACTACGTGTATTATAGACCTACATACATTATGGAATGCAAAAAAATCAACACATAGTGTTTGCCTTCATTATTCTAGTTAGCATTCGAGCAACAAATTTCTCTCCGCTGAATGAATGTTCCATCCATATAGATAAATGTAGATCTGTGGATAATTGCAGGAAACGTAGAGCCTTTGTGATGTAAAAACAGGTTCTTAGGCAAACTCAAGCAGGTTCTACAAAAGAACTTAGTGAAAATTTCTTTTTGGGGCCTAAATATGATTTCTTTCGTGTATCAGGTTCTAAGGCAGCTGTGACCACAAGGCTCTGGAACAAAGGCCATCAACGAAACTTCGTCATTACACTTTGATTTGGGCAACTTGTGCTACATCTGCAAGGGTCAAACTGAGTACAAGCAGCACTATGTCAATTTACTCGCCTATACATCATTGTACTAAATTCTTCATAAATGAAATAATAATAATAATAAAAATGTATAGTCGTAATAGTAAAAGCAAAAGATATAGTTTATATAACACTTTATCAAGTTCTACAGCAAGCTCAAAGTACTTTACAGTCAAAGTGACGTTGAGACATTGTGGAAATAAGAGACATAAACTGCTTTAGAAATAAGCTAGGAAAGGCTTTGAGTTATCTTTAACGTAAACCATTAATTTAAGAAAATAAAACAGTTTCTTGATTTTCCAGGCTTTCTGAGAATCTATGCTTCACATGCTATGCTATGAGTACATGTATAAGCAAAGAAAATGAAGACACACACACACACACACCAATTTAAGAAATCAAAACAGCAAATAAAGGGTAACAATTTGAAGCACCTTGCAGAATAACCACACAAATTATGAGTAAGAACTGTAGAAACTGACTAGCACATCTAGGCTCAAGACAGCAACAGAAGAAAACACAAATTATTATAGAGACAGTATGTACCAAAGAACATATTAGGTAGACGGAATGGGGTTGAAGGGTTGTTAAAACAATGGCAAAAAGGCCGAAGACAGCTGCTTGCACATAATCAGAATCTCATCTTATCTGGGACCACCAATGACCATAGACAGTCGAGTTTTATTTGTTATTTGTAAATGGAATTTGTTGTATCATACCTTCCATTCTTCTTCCCCATGTAACATCTCCCTCATCTAAGCTGTCTCTCTCTCTCATCTCTACTCTCTTTACTTCTTTATATCACTCTTTCTGTCTCTCATCTAGACTCCCTCTCTTTCTCTTTCTGGCTCTCATCTCTACCCTCCCATAACATCACTCTCTTTCTCTCTCTAGTGTAGACTTCATCACTCTCATTCTGTCTCTCATCTCAACTTTCTCTCTCCTTCACTCTCTGTCTCTCATGCTCATCCTGTCTCTCTCAACTCCTTCTAACATCTTAACACACATTAAGTAATATGTAATAACTTTCACGACAATTTTCCATAATTCTGTCATTTCACTCTCAACTCTTTCTCAAACCAAAACCATGCACTTTAGCAATAATAAATTAATTTTTCATCATGTTTCTTTGTCATTTTGTGATTCTTGTTCATCGGTTTCTTGCATCCCTTCAGTAGGCTCACTGATGTCTTCAGAGGTTTTACTGTCATCTTTCTTCTTGAAGAGAAAAGCTTTCAGCTTGCTCAGGAGTCCTTTCTTCTGGCTGGGATCATACTGCACAAATCTGCAGTCAGAAGAGAAATGAGAACAATAAGTAAGAGCCAGCCAACATCAAATGTGGACACACTGACACACACAGTCAAACATCTCAGGCTCTTTCCATCTCCCGGTTGCGCACTGGCCATGCACAGCATGTGCTCAACAAAATAATAATAATGACTGGTTATTTATACCGCGCACTTACCCCACACAGTGGGCTCAAGGCATACCATAACTTAAAGCACAATACATCACACATGTACTAAAAAACTTACATTACAATCACATTCGTACACAGTGGTCATTCATTTCATATGTCACCAAACAAAATGAACAGTGACAATGTCTAATATTCTATCTTGACCAAACCAAGACAGGGGGGTCAAATGACTACAAAAAGAAAAACCTCAAATGAAAAAGCAACCCATCATCAACATGCCGTATCCTACTGTGTAATACAGATCTAGTTTAGTAATTGTATCTCATGTTCCATTGTGCACCACATTGTGCGGACACGCTGTGTTGCCATCAGGGTTCACACTTGAGACTCAAAACCTTATATTCAAAATGTGTATCCCGCCCTCAACACAATTTCAAAGAGGCAACCAGATCTAATTAATCAGAATGGCATTTCGTTTTTCTGTTATAATGAAATTTGAGTTGAGATTTTGTGTTGTTGGGTTTTTTTCCTGCTATTTAGGCCTTTACAGAAAACACAAACATTCTTCATTTGTGAATTCACCAACAGGCTTCATGGCATTCAAAGAACAATTAAGAGAATAGAATGTGGTGACTTACATAATAAAATTACCATGATGTAATACAACAAGTGAATTTATTTAAATTGACATGAGTAGATCCGTCAGGACCTACTGATTACAAATCAACTCACAAAATTGTCAAAAACCAATTAGTACATGAGCTATGGCCAATTAACTGATGGTGGTATCAAGGACAAAAGCTCAAAGGCTGCTGGCCTAAAAGAAGACAAAGGACAAGTGACTTACCTGCGAGTGGTGAGATTGTGTACACTGCCAAAGGCTATAGCTACCACAGTGCATGCCAGACAGATGACATTGTAGGGCATGGAGAAGTCTGGCGTCGGTAAACTCACCACCAGGCTCTCAGTGTGCACACGCACTAGGAACTTGCTGGAGGTGTCTGTCAACCTGAGAACACAGAAAACTTGTCAATACCATTTCCCTAAGAGAAAAGCTCTATGGAGGCTTGGGGGACCTTCAGAAGACGGAACTTTTCATTGAGACACCGGCCTTGACATCTGACAGGGAGAACGAAGAAGAAGAAGAAGTATACCATTCTGGCATGATGAAATGGATGATCTTTTCAAAGTCGTTGGTAAAGCTGTGGTGTTTTATCAATACATATTTACTTTAGATCATAAAGTTGATAAAAGATTAGAATTCATGACCATAATCGGAAACAATTAACTTCTAAATCTCAATCTTATTTGATATCTTGATTTAGATAGAGAATCACAGGTAGATCTAGATTAGATCTTCGATGAGATTTTTACAAAAAAAGATCGAAAATGGCCTGAAAACAACAGAAATGAGAAAAAGCATGTTTTTCCTGATTTAAGCCCCAGAGGCCTGCACCAGGTTTGTATATAAATATAAATAAAAAACAACTGTAAATAAACAACTGCTAAACAAAATTATATATATCAGACATGTAAATGCCAACCGATAAAATTGTCTGAAAATTTGCCAAAGCATGTGCGGCTGTCGCACGACTGTCGAAGCACTTATCATAATAACGTATACTCTCTTAGTAGATATATAACATAGTGATTATAATAAAATGATAAACAAATACAAATGTGATATTGATGATTGAAAAAAAAAGTAAACAAGAGATTGACTGGGGGAAATGGATTCTAGACTATATCTAACCTAGACTACCTTCTCTTGTTGTCGGAAAATGTGCATGTCTGATACATCTCTAGAACAAAATATATATTATGTAAGTAAGAAATAATTTAATTGAATTGAATGCGATTATTGGTATATAAGGCCTTTGGCCCACATTACAAAACCATACACAAGAGTAGAAATTAGTAAGAAAAAATGAAAGCAAGTAAAACCAGATAAAGAAAACCAAAAGATCCCTCACAGAGCTGCCATCTCCGAGGACTGGAGGGGTGGAGCTGTGTGCTCCCATGAAGATGGTACCAGAGCTGTGACCACAGCCGAGCCGATGAAGAAGCCGTGGTTGGCATCAGGGGGGTACTCAGTCCACTTGAGGTAGGCCCGGGTGAAGGTGAAGGACACGCGAGTCGTGGAGTGCGGCCACAAGGTCAAGGAGAGCTCAAGCTGGTAGGGTCGTCCACGGTCTTTGGCTGGGCTGAAGTGGACCTTGTCTGGAGGTAGAACAATAATCATGAAGGTCATATTTTTGAAGCACCGAGTCACTATTTGAATGAATGAATGAATATAATCTTTATTGTCCTATTTGGCAAAGCGCAATAGATATGGGGGCAGGGAGAGGGGGGGCAGTTATTGCATCATGTGTGTGTGTGTAGTTTGGATTGAGTAAATGAAAACTTGCTTTCCAATGTTATATGTAGAGGGTATTTGATTTTTTTAAAGCTGACTCGTCTTCCAAAACCACAACAGACTACACCGTTCATCGTTTACCAAAACAACATAGCTTATCACACAGGGGTCAAATTTCCTAAAATTATAGAAAAGAATTAAAAACTTTCTGATTTACAGACTTGGTGTATCTGTTGATCAAGCACGTATACAGAACGTATACCCCCCCCCGTTGATGGTGAGCACTCACAAGGCACTGGCTTTCCGTTGTTCTCCACTTTGAGTGTGTTAAAGAAGAGCCTTGTAAACCACGGTAGTACATCCATGTAGAGAACACTTTGGTTGTGACTCTGGGTGTTGGTGAGTAGACAGCTCACACCTCCGTCCTCAAGGCCATAACCTGAACAGAGTTAGATAATTAAATGTTTTCAAAAAAACGATGAAAACTCAAGACAGTCATCACTATTCTACTACTGCTAGTCAGTATGAAGAATACAACTACATTACAAATACTAAACAGCATCTTCTTAATTGAGCTGCCACTTGTTTTTACAAAAGTGACAAAGGACGTTTACATATTGCATTTGGGCTTGCTGTAGAGTGGGGAAAAGCGCTATATAAATGCTATCTGTTATTATTATGTCTGTGCAAAACAGTTGTGAAATCAAATTTGCCCCAACCTGTGATGTATCTGTGGGCATGGATGGGAGGGGGTGGGTAATCCTCCATGACAGATGCTGCAGGGTCAGTGTAGGTTCCAGCCACATTCAGTGCTCTTCCACCTGAGGTCAGCGCGGCAACGTCATAGACAGCATAGCTGTGGGTGTGTCCACCTTTAACCACTTCTGACGTGCTGCTTGGGGCAGGGATCAGGCGAAAGGCTGTGCTGTTCTGTTGGACAATTAAAAAGAGGGGAAAGGGAAAGGATGAATATATATGAGACAACATATTGTCATTAGTATACAGTTTACTTGTAAAGCACATTGGACTTGCTGAAGAGAAAGAAAATGCTATTATTGCGATACAATTCTTTGTACTGGTACTTGTTTTCCCAACAAAATACTGTGTGTGAACAAAACACAAACTATTCCTATCATACTGTGTGTAGAGGAAGAAAAAACTGTGCCATAGCCTCCAAACATGCCTGAAATATAGAAAAGCTAAACTAAAAATATGGCTTTGTAGATCATGTATTACAGAGAAACTACACAGAGAGGACTTGATGAAAATGTCTTCTACATTGCTTGAGACCATTGAAATGGGGATTTAGTGCATAGCAAATGATCTCCATTATTATTGTTACATATTCATCTTTTAAATAAACAAAAAATAATGGCATTACAAGCAGTGAAGAAGATGAGGAGAAGAGTATGAAAAAGCTTTAAGATTTCTATATTGACAGGACAAACAATAAGGCACTGCCCACCTGATGGTGTGTCATGTCCACAATGATTGAACTCTTGTCTGCTATGGGACAAGCTGACCCCAGCTGATTGCCAAACAAGCTCTTCAATGACCAATCTGGACAACAACAAAAACATCAATCAAAGGAGAAAATTAAAAAATAATCCAAATTAAACACAGGCCTATTTATGTCATTTGCAACACACACACACACAAACAAAAAGGGGGGGGGGGGGGAGTCTTCACTCTTAGCTGCATGAGAACTCCAGTTTCTGTCAGGCAAGATCCTTGAAGACAACACATTGTGGGGAAAGAGTGTTTTTCATGAGTCTAAAATCCATGTGTGTGACTTTTTTCTCACTCGCTTAAGGCCATGCATCAAAACACAGCTTTTGCTGTAATTTAAATTATACCAATAATGACCATGTAATAGGTTTAAGTCCTTCGATAAACCCTTTAAAAATTCCATTCCAAATTTGTTTTTAGATGTGGTTTCTGAGAAAGGGGCACACACAAATTCAAAGTTCAGAAATATATAATGTATAGATGTTTAAAATCATTGTAAAGCTGGGAACCACCACTGACTGGGTGTGTCTGATCCCTTGGTGCTGATGACGTCAGTGACCATGCTGACACTCTGACTCAGCTCTATGCCATCCTCTGTGCAGTCAGAACTCTGGGAACAACACAAACACACATCATGATATTGCAACGCCTTGAGCTACTCAAGTAAAGGTGAAAATGCAAATAAATAAATGTAAACTATTACAATGTCTGGTGGCTAAACAGTCAATGTGCATGTCTATCTATTCTAAATTAGATTATAGTATAAAATCCCCCTTAAGAGCATGGAGTTGCCGTTTTCCAGTTAAGAACAATGTGTTTACTGTCTACATACAGTCAAATTTACTCTAAGTGGACACGTAAGATCATGGCCCAAACTGGCCACATACTGTAGGTGGCCGACTCAGGTTTATGTGCACTGTAGAGATGTCCTCTTTTATATCATCATGTTTGTAGGATGTCTCTCAGTGCAGGGTGAGGCACTCAGCCATCAATATGCATGAAAACATTTTCATGTGTGTATAGGAGGGGCTTTGTGCAGTGGGTGACTATTGTAAACTATTAAAATTCTGTGGACTACTGCACTTACTGAGCACACTGGCCTGACATGCACTCCCAAGGAATGGTAGTTAGCATCATGAAACAGGAATGGGTTGAACAGAGTAGAGAGGCCAGCCTGAGGAAGGGAACAATAAATTTGGACAATCATTCTACAATAAACAGTTATCAGTACTTACACAATCAATAATCAATATTTCAAAAGTATCTACATCTCTACAAATTATATATTTTGTTCAGGGCACATGAAGAAATGTTTCTTTTTTCTTTCCATCCTTTCAAAAAATAAATGACATTTGTATCACATGCAGAGGTGAAGGCTTATTGTTTTATTTCAATTGTGCTTATCAAGCAATAATGTTCCTCTTTGCAAGTGGTGAACCAAATTGGAGGTACCCTCTGGTTAATACAAAATCATAGCATTAGCAATACATTTCCCCACAATAGATCCAACCATTACAACATTAGAAATTAGAAAGACTTTCCCTAAATACCTTTGTATCACATGGCATCAATTTCTTCCAGGGAGTAAGGTTCTCCACACACACAATTTCCCCAGGCAGGCTACCATAGCGTACAAAATGTGAGTAAACAGAGTACTGCTTGGGTGCCAAGCCTAAAGGTCTAAAACTCCATCGAGGGGAAACTGTACTGCGAGAATCCAGGAAGTTCAAGGAAGAACAGAACAGGCCTGAGACTGCATTGACCAGCTCTGTCCATGTCTTGTCAACACTGCAGGGGAGAGGGGCAGAACAGAGGGAGAGACTCAATTTATATATATATTGTAGGAATGTATGTATACATGTATATGTATTATATGTATGTATTATATGTTGTTAGCCCATGCCTTCATATTG
>JAUELK010021304.1:0-13847 GCA_031471215.1 Gastropteron pacificum | reverse complement strand
CCCCCCCCCCCCCCCCCCCCCCCCCCCCCCCCCCCCCCCCCCCCCCCCCCCCCCCCCCCCCCCCCCCCCCCAAACGACAGTGTGAGAGAGAATACAATGGTGATTTTGTAAGATAAGATATTACCGCTTTATTCGTCCTTTGCCAGGAAATTTTGCACGGTCATTCATTACATTACAAATTCAGAAACACACACACACACACACACACACACACACACACACACACACACACACACACACACACACAAGCGCGCGCACACACGCACACACATACACACACACAAATACACACACACACACACACGCGCACACGCACGCACGCACGCACGCACGCACGCACGCACGCACACACACAAGCTATTGGACATAGGAACTAATTCACAAACAGACAATGAAAACTAAGTGTTCTGAAGCAGTCTGGCTGATGTAGGAACGAAAGACCTACTTCTGTACCATTTATTGGACAATAACAGAATTCAAAACACTCACTCTCCAGCCTTTTGACTATTAATATAGTTGCACAACATTCCATAAGCTATCTCTATGACGTAATTTGCACTCAAAATCACATACGCCACAACAGACAAAAACATAGCACCGGTACGGCTCCTTCGTCCATCGTAAACGTACCGGTACCGTGCATGCCGCTACATTACATTGGACGCGGTGTGTAAACGGTGTGAAAGGGAGGGGGGGGGTAGAGGCGGGGGATAGGCGGAGGAGAGACGTCGAAAAATGAGCACCTTTTCTGTCCGTTTCTTCAGATCGACTGGTTCTTCCACTCCGTTCACGCGATGACCTACAAAAAACACGTCGAAAATTCCTGCGTGCGAGACGCGCCCACTATGTTCGGGGCTTTAGGTCTGTGAGTAATTCTATATTACGAGGGCGTGCTGAAAAAGTCGTCGCCGTTCTTAAATAAATAACTTGCATGGTTTCCATTGGACAATGACCGAATTGTGTGCATACCTGTACTTTCCAGCCTTTTGCCTATGGCTGCACAAAATATTCAGGGAAAAGTAAAAGGAAAAAGAGAAGGAAAAAAAAGGAGGCCACGAATTAGCTACCTTGGTAACATCAAGGAATGGACTGGCAGAGACAGCACAGAGATTTTCAACACTGTGGACAGAAGGCAAGACTGGCGTGATGTAGTACAACAAGCAGTGCGGGCAGCCAGCATTCGAGAGAGTGATGCTGTGCAGTGAGTGAGTGAGCACAAATTAATATTGTATGTTTACGACGTCATTTGCGTTCAAAATCACATACGATGGGGCCTACACTATAATACAATATGGTGTTACGACTGCGCGCTGAAAAGTTCTCGACATGTTCTTATATAGGCTACAATGTAGGCCCCTAACTTCAATTGTTTTAATTAGACAGTAGGCTTATTATTTTAATTGCATAGGCCTACACATGCTTTTTAATCTTTTGACTTTTACTTTTACATACACAAGATTCCATATCTCTATGGTGATGTCCTTTTCGGAAGAAAATAAAGTATAGCCTATACATGTACCGCGGTATTAGGCCTAACACATGGGATGGGTCAAGTAATAATGGCTTCTTATTCGGAGACCAAGAGCTTCTAGTCATGTACGGTACCGGTACTTAGACAAAAGCCAGTTGTTATTGAATGTTTGCCTCTGTTGCTAATTTGAAAGCCTGACAAGTGAGGGGCGTCTAAATGGAGGTTATCAGTACGATTTTCTTCTTGAATCGCCCGAACCAATGTTCTAAAAAGAGTAAAGACAAAAGAGTTTTACCAGTGTTGATATTTCGTAAGCAAATTGTGTGGACATGATAAAAATGATGGAATGGTGAAACAAAAAGTGTAAAATACAGGTATTACATAGCAATTGCCCTTTTTTCATATTTTTTAATAATACATGCTTCAATCAAACCACTTCTAATGATAAGCTTCATCTTCCTAGTCGGACATGTCATGCTCATGCCAAATTTGAAGTCTGTAACTTGTATAGTTTAGTTTGTAGGGTGACACATGTACCATGCTGATCTGTACAGAAATATATATATATATATATATATAATATATATATTATTATTATTATTACTACTATGCCATTACAGCCAGTGGTCTACAGGGCACCAACAAAGGTATCTCCACCTCTGCCTATCTTGAGCCAGCTTAGTAGCCAGTGAGCCCCAAGAGTGTTTCATTGGCCTTCATCTCATTCTCAAACGCTCATCTTTAGTCCAGCGTCGTTTGGTGATAGTGCTGCTACATAGATCCACTTGTTTGCATCTTCTGAGCAGGCTCTCATTTGAGATCTTTTGGGGCCAGAATATTATTTGTGTCCTCTGTAGACGAAAGAAGAGTAACACCCCCACAGTTTTTACAATCATTTAGGGCTCCTTTCTTTGTTCTCTCGATTGTTACTCCTTTGGTCCAACCATCAGCTACTTTCTCCTCGTCCCATATTGCTGTGGCGGATTAGCTCAGTCGGTAGCGTGCCGGACTCGGGATCGAGTCCCAACTGTGGAGAGTTCTGTAAACCCTTGGGAAAGGGTTCTTTATACCACCAATTCCTCACCCCACCCATGTGTAAAAGGGGTACCCGGCTATAGGCATGTTTCTGCGCCTCACAGGCTGCCTGTACTGTGTTAAATGTTTGTAGTGTGCTATGTGTTGTATGCGTTAGGAGCCTGTCGGGGGAATAATAGATTTTCAGGGGAAAAGCGCTATATAAATGCCATCTTTACTTTTGCTGTGAACAGAGGCCACTCCACGGCCCTTGTATTGATACAACAAACACCTCAAGACAACAAGGGGAAGTATGAACAGACAAACACAATATGTTAAGTCATATTATTTTATTAATCATAAATAGAAAGAAACAAATAAGTTGAATACTACTAATATCATATCAATCTAGATGTGCAAAGGTAAAAAAAACACAACAGCACAGCTGTTTTGGGGAAGATTGAGGTACAAAACAAATTCATCATATTTCATTAAAAATAATTTAACCCCCCCTCCCCCCCCAAACAAACAAAGAAAAGAAAGAAAAAAAGAAAAAAAAACTACAAAGACAGTGCCACCCTAATTTGTTTCCCTAAATAGCTGTTTAAAGCAAGTACCAGAAAGGCCTTGGAATAACAATATGTGTACATCATTTATTTGTTTTGTCTTAAAATTGAATTCAGTACTAGAGACACAATAAATCTTTGAAACATGGTAGCACAACCTGAAATGAGAGATAAACCTTTGTCTCAATGATGAACTAAACTTTCACAACCAATAAATAATAAAGTCACCGAACTACGTACAAATTTGTAATCACCTGTCAGCTTCATCATGTCTGATGCTTGCTGAACATGGCAATATGGCAATCCAAAAATGTTTCTCCACTAATGCTACATTTCCATACGTCCATAATGCGTAAAGCGTAATGCGTGATTCGTATTGCCCTTTTCCATGTGTACGATGGCCCGATCGTTTGAATACGCATCACGCATTACAGACGTATGTAAACGTAGCAGTTGAATTTCCGTGTTAACGTTTAAAACGGTACTAAGATCTTACATTGTGTTAAGTAAACAAGACCATGTCAATATTGAGAGATTTTTGATATCATCTCTCTATACAAATGTGCAGTAAACTAATTTCAATCTTGAAACGTTATTTCACCCAGTACCAAACTTTCGTTACCAATGCTTTCTCAATATTCAAGAGCTAGTCAGGATAACATGAAATTATACACAGTCCTATACCAGAATGATAAGTTATACAATGTAGTGGCATCTTTCTCTTGAACACAGAACTTTTGATACATGACAATACATTTAGGGAGTGTCTCCCCAGAGATTGACAGGCATCAGAATCATCAGATTTAATTAAGTTTTAAATGTAGTTTTACACCCCTAGCGACTGTTTAGATCATATAAGAGGTGGAGCCTCAGTTTTAACGTCCATCTCTGATAGGACGGGGGTGGACATACATGAAAACCGCCCACGCGACCCATTTTCAGAATGCTCTCATCGGGGGATTCAAACCTGATTGGTGACCAAACAAGTTAACTCAACGTGTTGACCATTTGACCACAGCGTGGCCCTATCATGAGATTTAAAATGCTGCATATGACTACAAATGTACATATACAAATTTGAGCACCCATGTATCTATACCTCTGATGATGGTCGCCATATAGGCCTGAAACGTTTTGTACGGTGGATCTTTATATACATTAAAATTTGTGATTATGTAATACTTTTGACATGAATAGAGTATTTCTACCACTCCCTAACAACACATCAAAGACTATGTATATGTTAAATAATACCATCCTATCTCAACATAAAATGATGTTAACAGACATTAATCATAATATGGGATTGTTGAAAGAAAAAAAGAAAACAAATTCATCATTTTGAAAATGTGCCTACTTTACATAATATGCAAAAAGGTATTACAATACATTAACTGTAAATTATGAGTATGTTCATCTTTTGATCAATTGTGGTCCCTTGTGTTTCCATACTTTACAAGGTAGGCCCAATAAACCATCTTGCAACAAAATACAATCACCAGTATTATACAAAAGCATAATTTAAAAAAAAACATCACAACACATTTTGATGCACAGCACCAAGTATGTAAATCGACTGTTATTATTATTGTTATTATTATTATATCAAAGGCTTCTAGGCTAGGCTTCTCAGTGGGGCACTACAAGAATTAATAGGAGAACAAAATACATTGTATTGAGTTTTCTTCAAAAGGGATGAGAGAGAGAGAGAGAGAGAGAGAGAGAGAGAGGGGTGAGGGAGAGAGAGAGAGAGGGGGGAGAGAGAGAAAGAGAGAGAGAGAGGGGGGGAGAGAGAGAGAGAGGAGAGAGAGAGAGAATTTGAATTAGTGCCACAAGTAAACGATTCTGAATGAAATTCAGATTCAAAAATTCTTCTAAATTCAGTTGTTTTATCCCATGTCGAGCAGCCGATAAATTAGGATGTCTTTGCATGTGTGGGTAATGTTATACTTGTAATGATATACTAAAAGGTGCATTTGTTTAGTCTACTTCATCGACTCAAAATAAACTTAAAACACCCATTACACTTTGCTACAGGGTGAATAAAAAAGAAACAGGAAAAAAAACCAAACAAACTTGACCCATTAAATAGAATGGAGCAAGAACTGAAGATGAATAGAAAAGAAAAAAAAGGGTTTTAACCTATTGTTTAAATAAATAAAGACGACAATGAAAAAACAGCAAACAACATTAAAACTGAAACCACAATTGCACGCAAAAATGAACAAAAATCAAGGATAAAGAATTCAAAACGCACACAACCAGAAATTCTAAAGTAAAAAGATGCACAAATGTTGAAGGAACAATCAACAATGTTGAAGAAACTATTAACAAAATCACACGTGGTGTGAAATAATAAACAGAGGGGGAAAAATCCACACATGTACAAATATTACAATTGTGAAAATGAAAAACCAAAGATAAAAAATAGGAAAATGTGCACAAAATAGTTGTTTTGTTTTCATGACAAGATATTTGCAGAAACTATTGAATGTGTAGTAATATCATTTGGTTGAATTTGAGTGTGTTCCTGTGTATGACCTCAGTCTGCACCGCTACATAGGTATATACAAATCAACGGGAACAACACCATTGGTCAAAGCAAAGACAGCACCATCTGTCTAAAAATAGATTTACACAAAGATGTCGCAGATAGGAAAACTCTCAAAGTCGATTTTCAACAAAATCTGACTTGAATGAATGAAGAGTTCTTTCATTAAAAAATCAATATGACCTTTCAATCTCATAACGTCTTCAGCCCTGTGTAACTGAAGGAGTAATACATGAATGTATTGACATCTGTAAACCAATTTTCAGGTGCCATTTTCACTGATGAGAATGATTGTAAAGAGAAAGCACCTTTGAATAAAAAACATTCCACTATGTACAAGTCATGGTAAGACGCACACTTCACAAGTAGTAGAGCTCCGCACAATATCAAGTACAGGCCTATCATAAAGAAACGTCTATTTGTGATATATTAAAATCTACCTATTCCACAATACCATGGAAAAAATACTCAGAAAAAAAACGAACCCCCTCCCCCCCCAGTACTACCATAATATATGAATTAAGTAATGAGAGAAAAGGGCTCAAAGTATAGGAACACTTGATTGCTACATTGACATTACATGCATCAATACATACAACAAGGTAGTAAGAAAATGAAGAGTTTTCAGATCATAGATTCTTCAATACTCGAGAACGAAGAAAACTGTGGACCTAATCAGAATGGTTTTACAGTAACCGCCACTTATAAGAACGTCGGATATAAAAAAACACTTCAGTCATAAGAATGATTTTTCGGTGAAACTGACTTATTTCTCTATCTTAACTCTGGATGTAAGAACGTTACTTCAGATAAAAGAACTCTTTTTCACAAAAAGGACTTATCCTACTGTCAAGGCTGATGGTGACTAATCAAGAACGCGCACAGTCCTGTTCTTCACACACAGTGTAATATATTACTATCATAATTGTTCATATGCCTACGATCAACACTTTACTGCACCTGCACGTCAACAAAATAGTATGCACTAATCAGAACATTGAAATCTGGGTTACAACCCATGATTGTGGCTCAAAAACTGAACGTAGGGATATAAAACCACTTTCAAAATAACTTTCACTCTCGACGGGGACCGTTCTTATAGGCGGTGGGTAGTGTATTAGATGATTTGATTTAAAGTTATTAACATATGAATTCTAAGTGCATTTGATTTGAATTAGAACACATTTCTCACACTACATATTGACATTAGCATATTTCGTCATAGAGAAGACTTGACCATCAATTACACAACCTCAAAAATTATCTCAGATACGCAAAACCTTACATTATGGATAAAAAAAACAACACGGCTTCAAACTAGCTAGCTAAAACAGAAGGTCGCATTGTGAATCAGTACAAAGCTTTGACTATTCCGGTGACATAAAAGTTTGAGAACCACTGATTTAAATTACCGATACAGAGTTGTTCCTGGCTCCTGTGTACACATAAACAGGGTCTCTAACACACGCAGTCTGTGTTTGAAAACGCAACGAATCCTTCAGAAGCCAGAATAGTCAGAAGCTTTGCACTGTTTCACTAAGTAAAATGCTTTAACTATACCACCGGAATAGTCACTTCGAAAACAGTAATAATATACAGTAGAACACGGCTATAGCAGGACGTTTGGTTCCAGGAGAAAAATTCTGCTGTAACCGAGTTCCCGTTATAGACATAGAATCATAGGAAAATATTAAAAAAACCCACATAATTAAAGGATTACCTGCCTTTCACATTGATAAAGATTCATGTGAACCAAGAGTCTCTGAGATGGACTGTCTTTGCTGTCTTTTACAACATGGCACCACTGACTGCCAGTTTGGAGCCCATCGACGGTCACACCCCACCCCTTCCCCCCAAAATACAGCTACCTAGACATACAGCTTGCTCAAAAACTCCAGTTTGGGCCTTTCCTTGCCCCCTTGTATCCAAGCACAGGGTATAGAGTTTTCACATTTAAAAAAAAAGGGGGATTCCTGTAAGATTCTGCTGTAGGCATGGTTCCACTATAGCGCGTGCCGCTATATCCATATTCTACTGTATAAACTGAATTAGGAGTGCACGGTAGCGACTATATCACAACTTTAGAAATGACTCATCATTGGACAATGTTACATGGTAACTTTTTAATAATCAAAGAAAAAAGAAGAAAAAATCAATGAAATACATTAACATGTGAAACTTTATATCAATAAAATGCAACAGAAATAGTTATCACTGCATCACAAACAAAATAACCATCTATGTCTGTGTGCTACAATTTTAAAACATTCTATATAAAGTGAACAAAAATTAGTATCAAACTGAAATCATTGAATATACGTAATTTGCAAAATAGAGAAAACACCAGTGCATGTAGTTTGTAAAGTAAAAATGTGTGCGCACAACCTGGCAGTCATCACAAATGTATCACAGAAGGTGGGAGATGGGTGAGGGGCCACATACATGGAGGTTCATTACGCAATATCTATCATCTCTTGAAAATGTCAGAAAAGTTTGTAAAGATTTTATTAAAAATTCACTAGAAAGATATAGAAAAAGAAATGGATGGATTAGAGTTAGATTAACACTATCTATACTAGATGTAATACAATTTCTTGAGAAAAGAAGAAAAAGGTTAAATTCATTAGTGAACTGCAAAGATCATTAGATTTAAATGCAATGTAAACTTTTCTTTCTCAAAATTTCACTGAAACAATCTAAGAAACGTGAGAAATACAATCACACTAGAAAATCATTTTCAACACGGGGATGAAAAAAGACATCAGTGTAAACTTGTCAAAATCATACATAAGTTTAAGATGAAAGAGTTAATTCAATGTTAAAAATGGAATTCTAAAAAAATGTTTATGCAAATCATGGACACTGATATTAACTTTTATATTTTTAAACCTGACAAGGTATGACTGAGCATGATCTCTGTAGAGCAGGGAAAAGCGCTATATAAATGCTATCTATTATTATTATTATTATTATTATATAATGTAAAAACACTACAGTTACACGCACGTCTAATACATAAAATCTCTCACAAATTGCCACAGTCTATGACTCAACTGTATGGCATTTACAACACTGACGAACCAAAAGGGGTGAAAAAGGTCACAACACTGAAGGTACAGACTATAAAGGTTGACAAAATAAAACATGCTGATAGAACGGGTGCTGTAAGGGCTCAAGTAAAACTTTAGAAGCAATCGTAGAGTGAGATTTGATCACAGCAAAATCACAGCGACAGTCTATAGTTCCATGATGGTGGACAGACTAAATGTCCAGGCATTCTACAATGGCATTCCCTATTGGACGTACATCAAGACTACATCAAGAGTGTTAAAATACAGTGAAGGGAGGAGAATTTGAAGCTTTTTTTAAACTATAAATCTACAGTATGACATCTCCATAATAGTGAAAAGACAAAATATCCACATTGATTCTAGGATGGTGTTCTCCATTGAACGTATACCAAGAGTACATAAAGAGCGTTATAAAATACTGTGAAGGGACAATTTGAAGTCAGTTCTCTTCTTACATTTTCTCCAATAAATCATAGCTACAGCTTTACCTCTTATCTCTGTGATGGTGAACACACTAAATATCCACAGTAACTTTAGAATGGTGTTCTCCATTGAAGGTATATCGAGAGTACACCAAGAGTGTTATAAAATACAGTGGAGGGACAATTTTAGGTCAGTTCTCTTGTAACATTTTTTTCACAATCAAAACTGAAGTCTAACATCTACATCTTCACAATAGTGAAAAGACTAAACATCCAGTCATTCTAAGATGGTGTCCATCGTTAGACATATAACAATTAATATTCCACTACAGAGAAAGAACAATCAAACAAAACTTCTCCTATATTATCTAATAATCACAGTGCTATCAATTATTTGGCACCAATAATACTGTAAGAACTGACAAAAAACAATGTTTCCATAAAAATTAAAAAACACTTTGACAAAAATCTCACATCAATTGATGTCATAGTTCTATTTGAACTCCCTATGGGGAAATATAAAACTAGAAGCAAAAAAAAAAAACAGAGAAGGTCTGAGAGGAAAAATTGAATGTCCTGACATTTGTGTTGCACACGAAAGCCTTATATTCTAAAATATCCATCTCAGTGGTCAGTTTATTGAAAGATCACACTGAGAGCAGTAAAATACACTAACTACACTACGACACAGGTTTCCAACCATTGTAATGCTGTCTGATACTTGTTACCCTGATACAAAAAAAAAAGTCCTGTACAAGCAAAGAACGAATGAAATGTATTGTATTGTATTGCATACACTTTCTTCGTTCCTTCAAGGAAATTTGCCGTAGTGTTCTGAGCTTTGCTTTCCGCTGAAGCCAACACACAGTTAGTAGCCACAGAGAAGCGTCTATCGGCCATTTCATTATATACAATCAATACTGGTACAAACTGCATTGTCCGTTCTTCACCCTGGCATCCTCTCAATATATCATTTTCAAGTGTCATGCTATGCAGACATCCACTAAAAGCCCCTGTCCCATTCAGAAAACAGCATAAAGTCGGGAGATTTCTCTGGCAATCGTAGATCATTTGCACTACCATGGCATACGAGATAGTTTACACAATAAAGATATCATGTTACCACTGAGCATGAGCATGTTCAAGAAGTTTAAGAAGTTCCAGCCTACAGGGTGCTTTGTCATACAACAAGAAACAAGAAAATGACAAGCACAATGAACACACAAAAAGAATCTCAGAAAATATTTCTGCGTTCATATTTAAGCCGCTATCACGCTACAACAATCCTGTCCCGGGACAAAACTGTCCTGTCCCAATAGGTGCTGCAACGCACACTCTAGTTCATATGTTACAAACGTGGGACAGGATTGTTGAAGTGTGATTTAGGCCTTAGTGTCTTGAGAAAACGGAACAGAAATGTGGAGAAAGCAAGCAGAACGGATGCAATGTAAGTTGTGCTGGGAAGAGGAGACAACGAAAGAAAAAAAAAAGGCAGTAAAAAAGACACTCAGACAAGATTTTGCACCTTTTCTGTTTAGAAAATAAGTCGCAACTATCACAAAAACCCATCATAAATGAATATGAATCAATGTTCACTGTTTTGAGAACAAAGTTTGTGCGTATAAAGTGAAAAGAATAAAGTTGTATTGGCTCAACCAACCACACGACAAGCAAATTAACGTGTACGATTTTATCATCAAGCATTCTAAAGCGCCTCAAGCTTATCTTAGAGGCAATTTTAAAAAAATGTATCTGAGAACCTTTTGCTGTCTTTATAGATACTTTTAAAATGGTCTTTTCAATCAAAACGTATCACCATAAAGAACCATAAGAAACAAAAAAAGGAATCCTGAAGACAATGAGACCTGAAGCTTACAACACTGCTCAAATGCTGAGTGCCTGGAGTATACACACTGTTTATACAGCGGAAGCTGGTCCGGAGGGGTCTTGTGACTGCATTGAACAATTGCATGAACAAGGGGCCAATTTGAAGGCCCTCCAAGTTGCAGAGCTAGACTGCCATCCATGGCTCTGTAGGTCTATTAAACAACTTGAATAGTGAATAACTCATAACTTGTGCCTGATCGCAACAACAACAACAACAACAACAACACACAGCGGAAGATGGTGGAGAGCAAGTGTCAGCGTGTGATAATGACTGTTGCCTACACAGCAGATTGTGTGACCATAGGGAGGGGTGGCATTCTACCGGTCCCAAGCCCGGATAAAGTGAGAAGGGTTGGGCATGGGGCTAACAACCCCATCCCGTACACACACAAAAAAAAAAGGCTTGACAGAAATCATAACACTGGTGGAAGATTGCTGTTGACTTGAGGCCCTATCCTCATCAAGGTAGAGCAAAGAGGAAGAAGTCCAAGTCACACAGCAGAAGATGGAGGGTTGAGCTGGCGTAGTGTCTTGACGGCCGACTCCAAACTTTCTGTGACGTCCTCAAAGACCGGCACGGCCTCCCTGCTAGCCATGTCACTCAGGTACTCCCGGCTACGACTGTAGTCCTTCAGCGCAGACTCAGACATCTGACACAGACAGGAAGTGATTTCGTCAAAAAGAATACAAGAACTATGAATAAAAAGGAGAGAAAAAACCCACATACAAATGCAAAACTATTATCCTACATCGATGAAGAGTAGACCAGTGTATCATTACTCCTGATAGATCTGATTCAATCCAGCACCATTTTAGCATCCAGGAGGTTGAGATGGCTTTAGAATGAAACAGGTGTCGGGGTAGTATTATGCTGTTAAGTGTTTTGAGCTCAAGCGAGAAAAAGTGCTATATAAATCGGCTATTATTATTACTATTATTATTGTTATTATTCTATTATCATTATCCTGGGATTTATACCAACGTAAATTGACTTGTGAGATGCTCTCATCAATACTCTGTGATAGTGACAGGGTTTCATTTCGAATGTAGTGACTTGTCTATTCTGTATTAATTGATTGTAATGCGCATTGAGCATTCATGTGAATGGAAATGCGCAATATAAATGCGATCTATTATTATTATTATTATTATTTTCATTATTATTCATCTAAAAGACAAGAGCCAGCTCACCTTTTCCCCCCCAACTCTTGTCTCGGGAGACAAGGCTTGCAAACAGACCATCACCCGACAGCCTTTTCCCATGTAGTAACCAGCCTGTGGATATACAGCCATACGCCTTGTAATAGTAATAATAATATAATCATAATTTATTTGTAAAGGTAAATCAAAACCATCCACAATACAATACAATACATATATACATTCTCTACAGACCCCTCAGCCATTTCAGACATTTATAAAACTCTATAAGATTAGCAGAGGCTGATAAAAGTGAAAAAATGTAGTAACCCCCCAGTGGATATACGGAAGTCATACGCCTTATAATAATAGTAATTATACCATAATAATTTATTTGTAAAGCGCCTAAAATCCACATAAAATTGCTTGATGGCGCTGTATACATGTACATCACATGGTAAAAGACATGCATTACATATAGATTGACATCATTTCATTTCACCTCACATTCTCTACAGCCATTCATACAACTTTATAAGATTAGCAGAGGCGGACATAAGTGAATAATTTCACCGCAGGATAAAACAACAACGAAAACAACATGTAACTGTAACTGACCTCCACTGTAAACAGATTAAGGTGTAGACATGCATGAACAGCAGCTAATATGCACATATGAATATTAATACCTTAGAGTAGACTAAATTAACTTGAAAGTTTAACCAAATGATGCTACATGTACTACTACTGACCTCCACCATTGCTCCAATGGCCCTAGTGCAGTCAGCAATGACGTAGAGCAGAAGTCTGCACTTTTCTCTCTCGGCCGCCTGCATGGGGATCAGGTAGTCGCTCCACTGGGTCACCAGGGGGTTCAGGAAGGAGATGCCTTCTCGCCTGAGACAACAACACAAACAGTATTGATACAAGAAATGAAACAAAACACAAACAATGTTAATACAAGAAATCAAACAACACAAACAATATTGATACAAGAAATCAAACAACACAAACAATATTAATACAAGAAATCAAACAACACAAACAGTATTAATACAATAAATCAAACAACACAAATAGTATTGATACAAGAAATCAAACAACACAAACAGTATTGATACAAGAAATCAAACAACACAAACAATATTAATACAAGAAATGAAACAACACAAACAATATTCATACAAGAAATCAAACAACACAAACAGTATTAATACAAGAAATCAAACAACACAAACAGTATTGATACAAGAAATCAAACAACACAAACAATATTGATACAAGAAATCAAACAACACAAACAATATTAATACAAGAAATGAAACAACACAAACAATATTAATACAAGAAATGAAACAACACAAACAGTATTAATACAAGAAATCAAACCACGCCAGTGGAGATGGATAGGCTGAAATATCCTCGCAACGCTGAGAAAGAAAAGGCTGCAAATAACCAAACATCGTCTTTGCAGCCAGGCTGCAAATAATCACTACCTAGTGTAAAACACTTGTTTGAGTGAGGTCCTCGAACAACTCAACATCCTAAAGACACAATAAACCACCTCACTAGAAGAGACTACTCCACCATCTTCAGGCTCAGGACTGGTCACATTCCTCCGAACAGCATCTTAACAGAATAAACCCAGAGCATGCCCCCTATGCAATTTCCCCTACGAACATGTCAAACACCATCTTTTTGACTGTCCTCACCTCTCGGACCTCC
>JAUELK010021082.1:0-13854 GCA_031471215.1 Gastropteron pacificum | reverse complement strand
TGTACATGATACTTTCAAAACCACCAAAATTGGCCATCTCAAGTAGATGGTCAGTGGCTTGGTCTGTTTTCCGCCATTTACTATATATTGTCATTCATAATATGATCTAAGAAAACATTCCCCAAAGGATCTTATCCTATTCGGGATTAGCGTGCCGGGCTCGGGATCCAACTACCTCGTAAAGCGCTATATTATAAATGCTTTTTATTCTCTCAATTTGTCTTTGGTTTGTTCCCCCAGATTGTGCAAGGCAAGGCATCCTTGAATGGAAGCTGATGTTGGGCGGGAGTGCAAAACCTTTGATGTTTATGTTGATCTTGTGTGATGCATGCACCTTGTTGAAGCTGATCAGTGTACAGCAGTGTGTACTCAGGCATGTGTGGATGTCAACCAGTCCCACCCCAGTGTAACAGTGACTACACCACAGACGTGTGTGTGCAAGAATCCATCCTTCAACTCCTCAGCTAGAGTCTTTCATTTCTAACTTTGACCATGACGTGGTTGTTTCTGAGAGAATATTATACTCTATACTCACATCAGTTCAGGTGTGTACATTGTAATTGTAGGTTACATAATAAAAGCAACAACAAAATACCCACCCTATATTAGGGTTATGGTTATCTATCTTTACGATGACTTATATATAGGTGGAGATATCAGAAACTTTACAACATTGAAAGTTAAAGTTAAAGCAGTGATGACTTAACCATTTTGTTTGTGTGTTTTTTTTCTTCTGTAGTGTTGATGTTTGCTTGATTTTAAGGGTTGTCTCATTCTCAGCTGCTGGGCTATTAATTATTATATTGCTTTTCTAGTGTTGTCCAGAAGACAGCTCTAGTTCTGTGACTCTGTGAGCCTTACTAACTACTAGTTGTACTAGAACTAGTACTACTAGCAGACCATTTTACTTCTGAATACCAAGCATTATTTTACAAGGAATTCCGTAGACATTTCCTGTTTTCAAGTATTGTTGTTCGGTTTAACGTCTGAGGTTAGACATAATAATACATTTTCTTTTGTCTGTATTTTTTTTTCAGAACTTATTGGTTCCGGGGCCTTTCCTTGCAATTGAGATTAAAATTTAACTTTTATACTTTAGACTAGGCTTAGCTGATGTTGATGTCATCCCAAGCCAATGCGCTTTTCACTCTTGTTGATCATTTATATTTATAGTCTTGACACCTTTAAACAATTGGGCATTAAGATGGTTGAGGAAACACAAAGTGAGGTTTCATTTAGTTTTACCTGCAAAATAGAAAATATTACAAATTGTTCACTGTGTGTCATCAGGACCAATCACTGATTTCAGAAAAAAACTCTTTGTTCTCGATTGATCTAACTTATTATTAAAATCTTGTTTTGTGTGAGGTGGCCATCTTTTTTTCTTTTTTTTTTTTGTATGTGTGTGTGTGTTTACATCATGTATGAGTATGATGAATGTACCTGACAATTGATTTATTTTCCTTTCTTTGAATGTTTGTATTATATCGCAAAGTCTAAGCAATTTGAGAACCTAGATGTTCTTCCTGGGCTTGCAAGTCCTGGTGGGTTAAGTGGTTGTGGGTGATGGTGTGATTGCCTGCTCTTGTCAAATAAAGATGACTGACTGAACTATTCAAACCTACTGATTGCCAGGCTTTGTTATTTGTATTTTGTTTTTAATGCAATATGTGCCTCCAGGATAATAATACATGTAATAATGATTGTACTGGTACCTCATCTCTTATTGATCTTAGTTATATTATTAATATGATAACGTAAACCTCAATTATATCACAAGCCTGGTTGTATTGCATAACATGACTTAAGGGGACATGCATCTTGTATTTACAATAGTGAATAAGATCAAAGAACTTAGTTGCCTTAGTTTGCACTCATTCATCATGTGAGCCTGAGGTTTTAGTTTGAAGTTATGTGAGGAAAAAATGGCCATCGTCATTTTTGATCAGCCTTAACTTACAAGATCTTTCACTGTTAATTGTCGGGTACCTTCTTTGTGACTTTTATCAAAGAGCACACCTGGTGTTGGATAAGAAAATATTCTCAAATCCAACTTGAGTCTATATGGCCAGGTTTGACTCGAGAGGCCACCGGGTTGACGTCTAGACCACCAAGCCTTGTCTGTACTGTATATTTTAGTTTAGTTTGATATTCTGTTACTACATGGTATTGAATTTGAAATGATAATTGTTTGTTACACAACACAGACATACAGACGAGACAAATCTCACATTGAGAAAACAATATACATTACAGTTACAGTACACTGTACACATATCACAAAACATTACACAAATTACAGTTATTTTGAAAAGTTCGGAATCGATCAGAATATTTCATTTATTCAAAAGGGTATTTCAATAAAATAAGGCACTATTTTACAGAAAGTGCCAAACAGGGGTAAAAGGGAACACATTAGTGACAGTGACCAATTCAAAACTCTAAGCCTCATTGTATGTATATCAATACATAATATAGTATTAGTAGTATTGAGATCATCTTGAATATGGCACAAATACCAATATCAGAAAATGTTACATTGTACATTGACTTCAAAACACACTGTTCGATAAAAAAAATTTAGTGGAATCCTGTTATAATAACGAGAGGGAGGGGACTGGAGTGAAATGTCTGTTATATCCGGATTCTCGTTATACTTTAACATTTGTCTTTTACAATTATGTTATGTTGTAGCCCAATTAACCAAGCATACTTGAAAAAAAATGAAATCTAATGGAATTCAGAGACCATAAATAGCAACGAAATCATGAAACTGGCCAAATGCAAAAATACTTCAGTTCACCTTTGTAGAGATAGTGCATGCACTTACTATTTTATGCAGCTATGCATAGTCAAAAGGGAATGCTGCATTGATCTTCATCATAAATATTAAAACTGTTAAGTAGTGCGAAACTTTCCATTTCTATAAATTCAGTATGTAATGATATGTAATTATATTTAGAAATTGAAGGAATGTTTCAGTATGGTTAAATAAAATAAATAGAAGGATTGCTGCAATGGTGTTAAAGTACAAATGATTGGTCATCAAAACCATTTGTCTATATATTCATTCAAAATGCTTGAAAATGACTAACTAAGCATTGTATTTACATAAATCTATAGAACGACCTATATAATTAGTATAAATAAGACAAATCTAAAAATGTTTCTTAGTTTAACACTAAACAGTACTATTATTCTTCATATAATATGCTGCCACTAAGAAGAGTCATGGTCATTTTGTAAATTCAAAAAAACATTCACTTTCTCTGTAATGTAAACATCTAAAAAAATATTCGGAATGTGGAGTAAAACAATACGATAGGAAGAACACTTCATAGAATTGGGAAGACAAATCAGGTGGTAGTACAAAGTCCAATCATGTTTGCGTCCTGTCATTATCATCATCAGTGTGAAGCAGCCTGCACCAGGTTCCCCATTGCATCTCCAATGTTGAGTACAGCATCCAAGATGTTGGACTCCTTCTGGGCTTCTGGCAAATCTGAGGTCATAGGGACAACAACAATGATATTGATAAGAAGTAGTAGAACAACAACCTATGGACTGGGCAAAGAATAAATTATGAAAAGATACATATAAACATAAGAATTGGTACAAAACTACTATTATACTTATACACCCTATATAAAGACGGCAGCTTTTATTCTATATAGACTTGCATTGGGCGACTTACCATCAATATAAGAAGTATTTTAAGGAAGCTATAATTTTTAAATCTATTGGACAAGTCAGCAGAAACAAATGAAATGAATGGTCCTAACTGTAGGGGTGGTGTACTGGCATTGTTGATTTGGGGGGGGGGGGGTTGCTGTTGCTTCCTTCATCCCGAAACTCTGACCACCCCTACAAAACAACCTCCCACCTCCTCCTGGAGGAATGCCCTGCAGAGGCAAGACGAGCCTACCTACCTCTTCAATCAAAAACCCACATCATTCTTTATGGACCCCCCAATCAGCTCAGACAGACATATACAACAAATACATAAGATTGGCATTGGCCGATAAGAGTGAATAACTCCACGGCAGGGAATAGCAACAACAACAACAACTGTCAGCGTGTTCTCACCTGGCTCCATCTCCAGCTGCATCATGAGGCGCTCCATCTCTTCCTTGTCTTGGCTGGCCATTGTCTCGCCGGCTATGCTCAGGCCAAGGTCAGCTTGTCCGGCTCTCTCTGCCTTCTGGAAGATGAGAGACATGGCTCCTGCCGTGCCGATGGTCCCATCGTGGCTCTGGTTCAGTGTGTTCTGGGACAGTCCTAGAGGAGATCTGGTCACATTGCCAGAAGCCAGGATTCTCCTGCGCTGCCAACAAGAAATGGCTGACATTGGGGTGCTGCCCGTTGGCAAATTTGATGACAGAGAATCTTCTGCAGCCAGTTCAAAATAGTTTTCCTTGTCATGTCCTGAGGGGGCGAGAGACAGTCCATCTTGGCTCAAAGGTGTGGACATGCCCACTGGTATCATCTTTGCTTTCTTGCCAGTGTAAGATGTTTTAGCATGTGTGCTGCTGGCGTGGGCATTGGGAGTTTGGTCCAGTAGTCTAGCCATGCTGGGAGTGGGAGACAGCACAACCTCACTCAGATCTGCAACAGTCTCTTCAGAGGGTTGGTGGGACTTGCCAAAGTCATCTCTGGTCTGGTCCTCTGCCGTCTGTGGAGCTTCCTCTTCTTCATAACTAGGGTCTGCCATACTGAAATCTTTGTTCACACTGTCTCCATCACATCTCTGTGAGCCAGGGGTGATGGCAGAAAAGTCTAGCGACATATCAGCCGAGCAGTACTGCAATCCATTGTGCATTGTGGACTCTCCGAGCGTATCAAAACTCTTGAAGGGTTTTACTATCTTCTTGGTAGCACTGCTGGCACATTTGGCCGACAGATCCATGCTGGCTGTGGGAAGACACTCCTCACTGTCCTGCTTTGCATCATGGCCTGGTGTCTGGTCGTGCTGTAGTGTGGCGATCTGTGAAGGGTTGTTATCTTGAGTAAGTTGTGAGGTCAGTACTGGGGTGCAGCTCCCAACTATGGTCAGTGTGTTGGACAGAGGGACCCCTGGCTGGTAGGCAGGGTCCAGCAAAGACTGACCGATAGCCTGTCTGTCTGAGATGGGACTGATGGGGGATGAGGCTGTGATCTCCTGAAATGGTGGACAGGAGAAGAAAGAAATATCATGTTGCTGTTGTTGTCGCTATCACTATCAGACACAAGGTATGAGCAATTCGCTCTTCAAGTGGTCTAATACTAATAGACCTACAGAGCCATGGCACCCTAGCTCTGCCCAGTGCCTTCAAATTGGTCGCTTGTTCGTCCAATTGTGCAATGCAGTCATAAGACCCCTCCAGACCACAGAAACTTCAATTTAAAACAGCTTTTAATAGAATTTCAACATAATGTTGCGTCGTGAAAATACGCCAAATTATTCTATCATTATCGTATGCTTATTGTAAAGCGCCTAGAGCTATTTGGATAGGCACTATAGAAATAAACTTTATTATTATTACTATTACTATTATCATTATTATTATTAAAAGATTATCATCATTATTATACATTAATATCTGTTTACCGTGAGAGGATCTTGAGAGCATATTTCAGGTTCTTCATCAGAGGAATTCATGTGTCGTCTCTTCATGGCTTTCAGCTGCTTTTGGAGATGTCTGAGGAAAAACAACAACATTGCACCAATAAACAACAACATTGCATCAATAAACAACACCATTGCATCAATAAACAACAACATTGCATCAATGACAATCAATGAGGACATCACCATCAGTGGCATCAGGTTTTAGTACAATCGACAGTCATTTTTAACCGAGTATGACATTTAAAACAAAATAGGCACTCTGCAAAAATATTGATTGATTTCGATCTGAAATGTAGATCAGTTTGGGCATACTGACTACTAACTGAAAACTGCAAATTTCTAGGTAGAATGGGGGGGGGGGGGGGCATTCTAATTTAGATATAGAGTAGAATTAGAATGTCCATAGAATGTGAGAAGTTGCTACTAATAGTAATAATCTTTTCATGATGGAGCTATGGACTAGACCTGTTACCTGTAAATTGTAAAGCTAAAATTATTTTAACACGCCACGAATGGTGGGCCAAGTTCAATCAGTATCTTAGGTGTACATGGGCTACTTTTATTATATATATACATTTTACACTTAAATCTGCAAAAATCAAGCAATGTAAACTGAAGTTAAGAGTTAAGGCAAAGAGCAATCTAGAGGCTTATGTCAGTTAGTCAGGCATCAGCCATTGTGTACCTGTTCTCCTCCTCCAGCTGCTGTATGGTGTGGGCCAGGGTATGTCTCTGCAGGTCCATCTCTTTCTTGGATGCTGTGCCGATATCCTAGACACAATAATAATAAATAGAATAATGATAATAATAATAATAATAATAATAATAATGAAGTTTATCTATAAACCACCCACTCACCTAAACATGAAGAGAAATGTATGTGTTAAGTTAGCTACAACTAGAGTACTAACTACTACTACTATGGTTGACTTTCGGTATATTTTTCATTTTCTTTACTCTCAATGACAGGTCCATATCAAACTCTCAGGTTAGTGATCAAGAAGAAGAAGAAACTCTCAGGTTAGTACCCTCTATAATTAATAAAGTCCAGTATGACTTTCTATAGATCACTTAGGGACCCTTCACAAGTTGTGGTGTAGACTTGTGGGATTGGATCAAAGGTTAGCCTTCAGTGTGAAGTGTCGATTCAAATATCTCAAACACACTTTGCGCTGTAAAGCGCATTGAGCTCTTCGGAAGGAAAAGAGCTTTATATAAATGCCATCTTTACTTTGGATATGCCCCCATGACAGATGCAAGGTTGCAATGAAAAGGTGTCTTCAATAATACTGTGTTCTTCTCGTTCACATACTGAGTGAGCTTAAGGTAGTTTGAATTATCTTTTAAACTGTCACCAGGGCCTGTCAACTTTCCACAAGGCCAGTCAGATATATGTACCGCTTGAGTCAATGAGCCGCAGAGAGTGTGGAAAAACAATCAACCATCACATACTGTATCTTGATACCACTAACAATCATGTTATGGTGAATGTGTTCTTGTTATTTTTTAAATTTTCTTATTAATGTTTTCAGTTTTGTCTTGTTTCAGGTCTATGTAATGTTTTCAGCGGAGTAAAAAAAGTAAAGATGGCATTTATATAGTGCTTTCCCTTCGGAGAGCTTTAAGCGATTTACATCTATTACTCCCCCAACAGGCTCCTAACGCATACAACACAATTGTAACACAAGTACAGGCAGCCTGTGAGACGCAGAAACATGCCTATAGCCGGGTATCCCTTTTACACCTGGGTGGAGTGAGGAAATGGCGGTAAAAAACCTTTCCCAAGGGTTTACGGAACTCGCCCCAATCGGGGCTCGAACCATAAGTCGTTGGATCCTGAGTCCGGCATGCTACTGACTGAGCTAATCCGCCACTCTATCAAATATTTTTGATTGTTCTTTTCCCAAATATCACACATGTGAAACCATGACATACCTGCACCAGAGGGCTGCTAGAGTTGCATGGCACACCCAGTACCTCCAGGGGGCGCTGCTGTCGTCTGATGGTGGTGAGTGCCACACCTGCGGCCCCGGGGTCGTCTCTGTCAGGTGGATCCCCGGCATCACTGCCGCCAGCCAGGCCAGAGTCTCTGGACCTGTGGTGGCTCTGGGCCTCTGGCAACCCTTCACTTTGCCTGGAAGAAAAATCAATAAGATAATAATCAATAAGATAATAATCTACATTATAAGAGTGATCAGGGGGCATGGCACTTTTTACGGTCAAAGACATAGACTTTTTTTTCAAAAACATGAGTAATATGCAACAACAGAGCAAAACACAACACAGTAAAATTGTGGGGTCGGCAGTCACCCCGTGGTAATATTGGCTGCCGAAGCGAATGTAAATGCTTAAATAAACACCATCTATTATCATTTTGTAATCCTAAAGGGATTTGCCCACCAGTGTAGGTCCATGAGCTTGGTGCTGCCATGTCTGTCCACGGGCAGATAGCTACACTTGACCTCTCGAGCACCTCTCCTCCGCAGCTTGTTTCTCAAGATCTTAAAGAAGGCTTTGGTATCTTCAAAGGCTGAGGTCTTGTAGAACATGGGGAGAGAGAACAATATTAAATATCATAAAAACAACAAGAAAAGGAAGGCATGAAAAAGAGTGCAACTCTAGCAAGGGATCAACATTACATTGAAGTCCAAATAAACTTTAAAATCAAATATATCAGCCATTTGTTATTCTAATTTGATGAAATAGAGTGCGTTGTTCATGGTTTTTATATGTCTTTCAGGGGTTTTTTGTGTATTAAAAACAAAAATTCAGTTTGGGATACCTACTACAACTACAAGCAAACCTGATTCAACTCTGTAACAAATTCAATGATCTAACAAGCAAATACTATATTGACTGAGAGACGTCAACTCACAGGCAGACAGTATTCCTGCATGGAGTGCCAGGATTTGTGACAGGTGGGCGTGGCACCGACCAGGAAACAGCCCTGGCACAAGTCCACATTGACACACTGCAGGCAGCGGTACCTGGTAACACACATACACATTGAGATTTCAACTACTGAATACAACTGAGCTAGGGTCTATCTTAAGTTTTGACACGCTGGGCCATTTACAAATGAAGCTAATAAAAAACAAAAATATGGACTACTTTACACTTTAATAGACAAGAGTAGAATGATAATAGGGAAAGAAATGTAAATCTTAACATTTTATTGTACTCATCACAAATTCTCACTCAGAGACTCCATCAAGGTGTAAAAGTAGTACTGGACTTAACTGGACTGTAGACTGATGAATATCTGCAAGGATAAATCTCAACTTTATGATACATTTATTGTACCAGAACATCCATTTCTTATCAAGTAGATGGTGAAAGATCTTGATAAATATCGGCAAGGATAAAACCTTATAATACATATTTTATCCACACTAATCCTACACTCACCTCAGTCCAATGATTGGGGTGGTACGACAGACACTGCATCTCACTCTGTGCTGGACTGGAACACAACAAAACAATATACATTGGCTTGGTGAAAGGTATTGCTACAAGAGATTAAATAAACAGTGTAGTATGAAATGATAATACAGGGGTCTCCGCCTAAGAACCTGCTGTCTAACGACCTGGTCTGCCTAAGAACCCGCATTTCAGGCAAAACTGAATTTTTAAATTATAAAATGTCACTCTAAGTCTAATTAGAAACCGTGGGGTTCTTCATTAGCGGTTCACTTTTCCAACACTCCTTCAAAGCGCTAAAATGAAAATGCATTGAAGAAATACAAGAAACCACTGACGATTACAAAAACTCGGTAAAGATTGTTGAGTGGTTTGCAAATAAGCCCAAACATGATGCCTACCTGACTCTGTGGCAATGATGCGGTGCAAGGTGGGTAGCCATACCAGGGGCTGAGGTTCTTTCTTCAGCCACAGGTAGAACAAGTCTTCACTTACGAGGGTCTTGGAGGGGTCTTTCATCTGTCAAGTGTTACAAAGATATATATAGTGATAAATAAGGGGTACCAGGCTATAGGCATGTTTCTGCGCCTAACAGGCTGCCTGTACTTGTGTTCAATGTTTGTGATGTGCTATGTGTTGTATGCGTTAGTAGCCTGACGCTTATAGATGTAAAGCGCTTTGAGCTCTCCGGAGGAAAAGCGCAATATAAATGACATCTATACTTTAATCAAATATGTAGTCAATATTTGTATCCCTGCACACCAATGGTATAAAAATACATGCACATGTTGCACAATCTCCTTTCTTAGGGGTAGAAAGAGAGGAATGAAAAGTTTGCCATTGATCTAGGGATTCTGCCTTCCTCAGTAGAACTTTGTATTGTTCATGGTGAGAAAAATAGGCCTACATCCATAAAATCACTGTAATGAATGGACCCAGTGTACAAATTTCTTACCAACTTGAAGCAAGTGTCAACTGTGGCAGAAATGTTGCGACCAAAAGACAAGCTCTCTTTCAGCACATCTGTTATCTGTAAGGACAATAAAATAACCCTTTGGTATTAACTTCACAAGCAGTAAAGAATTGTAACAATTTTGAACAGATCTAGCACAGTGTAATGTTTTAACCAATTAAGTTCATTGTTAACTGGGGGTTTATTAGGGGGGGGGGGGCACCTCATTGCTAATGACTAATTACGACTTATTTGTATCTACAAACAAAGTCTTAACATGATGACTAGCCAATACCTGCAGCAGGTCATCAACAAAGAAGAGCATTTTCTCTTTGGGTATTTGACCATCTTGGGTAGCCAGACAAGCAAAGAAATCTGAGGAATGTGCCAGAATTCTCACATTAAAAAACAACACAGAATGAAAGGTGCCTAATACTAACCACAAGATATCACATAAATTACTGATGTCCCTTTGCCTATCACAATGAGTGCACCATAATAGCAACTCATTCAAAATGTAGGGTTTTTTTTTGTTCTCTATTGACTCTTCTTGTAAAAGATGAACAACAAAAATTTGATAATACACTAACTAATGCATCATGTCTTACGATTTGAGTGTCATTGAACAAGAGGTCTAAAATTGATACTGTACTAGAGCCTACTATGTCATACATATATGGACATCAGGTCTAAAAATAGTAACTAGTGTTAGAGACTACTATGTCATAATTTGAACAAGAGGTCTAAAATTAATACTGTACTACAGCCTACTATGCCATACATTGAACAAGCGGTCTAAAAATAGTACTAGCACTAGAGTCTTCTAAGACATACATTTGTACTTGTCGTTGAGTTTTGCTGGGCATAGTGCAGCCAGGGCGATTTGGAGAGAGTGCACGGCCAGAGTACCAGATCTGTGGCTACGGAACACAAGGACAAATTCTGCATAATTCACCACATGAAAACACCCCGGTCAGATTGTATTGAAATTACAGGCAGTGGAAACATTGATATCTAAGAACTTGACCTTTCTCTACTTTATTTCCATGAAAATGAAAGCATGCAAGCAAAATACAGATATCAGATCAGTGGGACCAGACAAAATTACCAAAAAATAAGCTGCATCCCTTTGTATGAGAGTGAAGAATTCAAATATCAATGTTTTCATTTAACAGAAACAATATTGGCTGAAAAATGAATAGAATAAACTTGCAATAACATTGAATGCAGTAATATTTTGTGTAATGTAAAAGCAGGCCTATGAAAAGGAGAAAAAAAAGCAATGAGATTGTCTAACATGTTACATGAGATATGTCTTTTCTTTCATTACACCATTCTTAAGGAATAAAAGTCAGAAAAAGCAGTCAATTCTTGGCAATCAAATCAAGTAGATCAATATTTTAAAAAAAGGTAAAATGAAACACGTCTTCCCCACAATGAATGTCCACTTACACATCATAGAGATTCAACAGGAAGTTGACGATGAGCTTGCCATACATCAACCTCTCACTGGCTGTCAACTCTTGACCCTTGGGTGAAGTTTCCAAGATGCGGAGCACGACATCAAAAGCTCCAGGGCAACTGACACTCGAGGATCCGTCGTTGGGACTTTCCTGATCTCCACCATTATCATAGCAGTAAGGTGGTAGTGCCCTTTTCAGGCTGTCTATTGAAATGTATTGCACTGTGGAGACATGTCATTTGTGCCTTTACAACGTGCGTCTTTTCTTTACTGTGTGATTTATTTTCTGGCTTAGATAACTAGGAAGAAGAAGATATTCTGGTTTCAATTAAAACGTTAAAAAATATTGTTTGTATCTTTAATTGCCCTACATGTTGGTTACTTATATATATCACTGTGTGCATCATGTATACAAATACAAAGGAAGGATGCAACTGCTATATATGAATAACAAATGAATATCTTCTTGTCTAGAGGAGTCATCATGTCCATGATTTATGTGGACAAACTAGAAGACAGAAGTATCTTATCACTCCTTTTCTATGAGAAAATGTTTGAGGAAAATCTAGATCATTTCAATGTACAAAGTGAGGTCAAAAAAGAGGAAGTAAGGGGCACATAACTTGCTACAAAAGTGGTTTGAAAAGTCAATTTAAAACATGCAGGGCCGAATCGTTAACACGTTGGGTTAACAAGTTTGGTCTTCAAGCGGACGACCCGGGTTCATATCCTGCCGAGGGCATTGTGAACAGTTTTCATGGCTGTCCACTCCGGTACCTTAAAACGCAGATCCCACCTCTTATATGATCTGAAAAGTGTCACTAGGGGTGTAAAACTCAAACTAAACAAAATATATAAATAACAACATGCTTACATCCAAGCTCAGCTTGAAGGAACCTCAGTTTCAATGCTGTCCTGTAGGCAGCATATTTGACCTTGTTCAAATGGTCTGTGGGAGTTGAGCAAACAGCGATATATACAAACAATCAAGGGTACAAATCTTATACTGTATACTATAAAAACTTATTTCTCAAGCTGAACAAATGCATGAACTTGAAAACCTCAGGAATGAAAGTTCAAAAAAAAAAGATGATTGAAAACCCACAGTAATTAACAAAACAGGGGTAAACATTTTGTATTATACAAGCTGAACACTGAGCATGAACTTGAAAAACTTGGTAATCAAAGTGAAATATATTTTTCATGAAATCAACTCACCAATATCTTCAAAAATCTTTGTCAGGTATGGATGGTTCCAACTGGTCAACTGTAAACTGTCGCTGAAGATAGACATGTAATACAGAATGGAAATGATCAACAAAGGCACACACATTTTTTTTTAAAATAACAAAGCTGCCAAGTAGAACTCCAACTGCAATGCTACGATGGATACAATGAACAATGAAAACATTGACACATGAAATATCTAAAAGGAGTACTGACTAGTGTGGCGGATTAGCTCAGTCGGTAGCGTGTCGGACTCGGGATCCAATGACCTCGGGTTCGAGCCCTGACCGAGGGTTTTTTTTTACCATCATCTCCCCACCCCACCCAGGTGTAAAAGGGGTAGCCTGCTATAGGCATGTCTCTGTGCCTCACAGGCTGCATGTACTTCTGTTCAATGTTTGTATTGTTATGTGTTGTATGCGTTAGTAGCCTGTTGGGGGAGTAATAGAGAAATAGATGTAAAGCGCTTTGAGCTCTCGGGAGGAAAAGCGTTATATAAATGCCATCTTTGCTTTTTTTTTTACTAGTGTGGTACTCTCAACCCACACACGCATTCAAATAAACTGAAAATTAAGAAAATTGACAACATGCCTTCAACCTAGAGTGACTTATTATGGTGATAGTCTAAATGTCTGCTTTGATCGCATTGCTAATCTATTGTAGGGATAAGATACTCACTTTAAAAAGTAGATCACCCCATTTTCATTCTGCTTGGCTTCCCAGCCTTGACATACACCCCCTGTGGGAATAATTGAAAAGGATGTACTGAAACTGAAAAGACAAACATCTTCTACACAATCTTTCTATGTTACTTTGACTTTCAAACTTTTAAAATTTGAACAATTTTGAAGAAGTAATAGTTTGTTCAATCAAGATTAGCTGTCTCAGCATCAGATTATTCGGTATTGCATGATAAGAATAAAAACAACAACCAACATTAACAAGCAAGAAGGTTTTTCACAAATGTTTTGAACTAAAACATTTAAATCTTTGAGTATTAAACAAAAACCACGACAAACAAAAAAACCCAGCAAGCATCACATAAAATAATAATAATCAAAATGAATCGTCTTGAAAAATATTTCAAATTAATAAAATGCATTTTAACATAGAGTGATCGCACCTAATACCGCGCACTTCCGACTATCGCACATTTCGCGTTTGTTTCTTACTTTTCTTGCTTAA
>JAUELK010021081.1:0-23593 GCA_031471215.1 Gastropteron pacificum | reverse complement strand
AAATTATAAGTATACACATCATACGAAATATAAAGAAAATGCTGTATATACTCATACAAATATGTCATATCGAATCTGTTAAAAACAATGAGAACATATGTACGTGTTGCAGGCACACATTTACTTGATAAAATGATAAATGATAACAATTTATAGCGCATAAATCCACCTAACAGTTAGCCTTATACAAAACACATATCTTACACACACACACACACACGAACGAACGAACCAAAGGAACGAACGAACGAACTAACCAAAGGAACGAACGAACCAAAGGAAGGAACGAACGAACGAACGAACGAACCAAAGGAACGGACGGACGAACGAACGAACCAAAGGAACGAACGAACAAACCAACCAAAGGAACGAACGAACGAACGAACCAAAGGAACGAACGAACTAACCAAAGGAACGAACCATAGAAACGAACAAACGAACTAACCCAAGGAACAAACGAACGAACGAACCAAAGGAAGGAAGGAACGAACGAACGAACCAAAGGAACGAACGAACGAAACCAAGGAACGAACGAACGAACCAAAGGAACGAACGAACGAACCATAGGAACGAACGAACGAAACCAAGGAACGAACGAACGAACGAACGAACGAACGAACCAAAGGAACGAACGAACGAACCAAAGGAACGAACGAATCCAAGGAACGAAAGGACGAACGAACGAACCAAAGGAACGAAGGAACGAACGAACGAACCAAAGGAACGAACGAACGAACGAACCATACGTGTGTAGGCCTACTCTTGGAATTGTCAACGACTTCCTCACCCCACCCAGGTGTTAAAGGGGTAGAGACTGTAGAGAGTGGATGATATTGTCATTATGTTGATGTGGGCAGAACAACCAGTAAGTAGCCTATGCCTCCTGGGAGGTCGAGAAGGCAATGGAATGAATCTGGTTTGTCGGGGTAATTACTATATAAATATGAGTAATAATGCCTGTGAATTACTGTAAAGTACATTTCGCTAGGGGCCACACATTTGCAAGCTGTGAGTGAAAGTGAAAGACTTGATTTGTTTTACTTTACACCGGCTTGGTTTATACGTCTACGTATTGGCCTATTTTACGAGTACATGTATATCTACCCCCCAAGACACAGTCAGAGACAAAGGTTTGTCACCATTTTCCAAAGATCAGGTGATCAGCTGACGCACCGATACACTGAACACACCTGGACCGCCCGCTGCAGACTTGAATCAGACTGGGGTTTGTTTTTTTGTTTTTTTTGGGGGGGTATGCTTGTTTGTTTATGACTGCCCGTAGGACACTGTTTCAGAACACAGGATGGAGTTACAAAGAATCAGAACATTAAAATTCAAGGTGCTAGCTATACTATGAGTGAGGAGGTATCCCTGCATTGCTGCTATCGAAAACCTCAGGCAAAGAACCGCAAAGGGTTGACATTAATTGCACATGTCATAGTTCATTAAGTTCATTAAGGATGTTTGTTGTTTTTGTTGTTGTAGCTGAAGCCGTCTTTGTCAATAAAAAAAAAGTTCTACCATGGTTTCTTTTTTTTTCAATGTTTTGTTTTTACGTGTAGTAGTATTAGTAGTAAGTCAATTCAAATGACATGACAGTGACTATTATAAGTGTAAACCTTGCTGCATCCTGAACAAAACACAGGTTTTATAAACTATTGTACAAAATGTACCTACTCCTAGAGAAAAAGAAACAATGGAAACATTGAAAAATCGCAAACCTAACCGGAATCAGTATATACACTGTAAATGTATTTATATAAGGAGCCATGTATAAGTAGGCCGAGGTCCTCCTTCAAATAAATAAGTTTCATACCAAAAATGTGGTTTCAATCTGATGTGTGGTTCATGAACATTACAATACACCTGTACCGTATAATAAGATAAACCTCTGGACTAGCCAAAACACAGGGCCAATGCGTGTTGTTGTTGCTTAGAATAGCGTGTAGGCTATGTAATGCCTGATAATGATACTGGTATAAAGATGTAAGGCCTACCGGTATGTTTGACATGGAGCCACGGATTGGAATTGTATTTGTAACTGTAATTGTAATTGTAACTAACTGTAACTGTAACGCTAAAAAGGTAGCCTGGGGGGCATTCTACTATAATGCTCTGGCCTTAGAATCGAAACGTGGGGTGGTCCAATTATGAGTAGAAACAGTAGTTTATGTGCTTTTTTTCTTAACTTGTTAGACATACATAATGTTTGTCTACTTAGTCTGATGTCGTTTGTCATTTTATTGTTAGCTGGTTGTTTTCATATTTTTGTTATGAAGTACTTGTAGATTTTATTTGTATCAATGATATTGATAATGATACCACACACACAACACACACACACACACACACACACACACACACACACACGCAGACACAGACTATCTAACGCTCTCTCTCTCTCTCTAATTACTTTAAAAACAAAACGTGTGTGAAGAATGTCATGAGATAAATGGGCCATTTGTGGCCTCGAAAAGCAAATGATAGGCTTACGGTACATCCCCACCCACTGTCTTGACAGCTACCCGGACTCTGTCCCGCAATCAGGATTTCAGTGCGATTGAGATTCATTCAGCCAGGCTGTCCTAATTTTGTTATTGCCTATTATTACTACATGTATTATTATATTTAGCTAGGGACTGGAAGCCATTGAACTAGCCCAAATAGCTGAATAGAGACTGGATGGTGGCACTTAGATGACAAATACATGACTTATTTTACCCTGGTGATGATACAAGTACAAAATTAGGCGCTTGCCTGATCACTATTATTAGTCGAGCAGGCAAAGTTAAAGCCAAGGGGGAATACGCTTAAATCCAAGAGCTAAATAAAGCAAGGACCATAGATGTTATTTTTATATGTGATACACCAATCTGATTGGACGCTATTTATAGCAACTAGTCTCGCGGGGATCAATTCAATACTGATCACTTGCGGATGGGGCTAGTAGACTTAACCGCCTATGATTGAGGGCAAGTGTCGGCTTGTAGGGTTACCCGCCTATGATTCGCTGAAAATAATATGCATAAGTCACTTATTATACTAGTATTATTGTTATTAAATGTCTCTTCTGTTCATTTTCTCTTCTTTCTTTTCCCCTATACCATTAGTGTACTTATGTTCTTATCTATTTAGTCCCTACTACTACTACTACTACTACTACAACTACTACTACTAACTACTACTACTACTACTACTACTACTACTACTACTACTATTACTACTACTACTACTACAACTACTACTACTTACTATTACTACCAAACCAAGTCCCTACATACAAAAGTGTTCTTTATTACTTGATACTTGATGTTGTCGGTGGTTGAGACCTGTTTACAGGTCAGTTCACATCTAAAGGCTGCATCTTGCGTAGCAAGGTCTATTGGTAGCATTAAGGGTTATACAATGCTGGGTGATTTGCACAGTGGGCATTGAGTCAGTTCTTGAAGGCGTTCACGCTAGGTGCAGACACTGCTTGCTCTGGGAGACTATTCCAAACTGACACGACTCTCTCAGATAAAAAGTCACTGCGGACAACCAGGCGGGATTGGTTTTTCACAAGCTTCCTGCTGTGTCCTCTAGTGTTGCTGTCAGAGTGTAATTTGAAGCTAGGTTGTTTCGCGTCATAGACTCCGGTGTCGTATTTATATCCCCTGCGTCTGCGGTGTTCCAGGCTTGGAAGTTTCAGGATCGCGTTAAGGAACGTTAATTCTAAAAGGGCATACATGTATGTACCAGTATTTCCCATTTTAACATTTCAGTTTGTCCCTTCAGTACCAGTAACTGCTTTGAAACAACCAAATACAAGGTAGGTAATGAAACACAATCATACTTCTTGAGAAAGTAGGTTCAAAGAGCTTGATTCTTGTGTACTTGTAGTATAAGCATAAATGAGATAATAAACTTCACTCTTCTTTAACAGCTTTTGATACATGTAATTAAGTACCCATAGCCTAAACTAATATGGACCAGGTACTCAGTTTGAAAAATAAGTTAAGAAAGAGAGAGAGAAATGAAA
Source organism: Gastropteron pacificum (assembly GCA_031471215.1). Taxonomy (NCBI): domain Eukaryota; kingdom Metazoa; phylum Mollusca; class Gastropoda; order Cephalaspidea; family Gastropteridae; genus Gastropteron; species Gastropteron pacificum. The sequence goes on along the minus strand of JAUELK010021081.1, from coordinate 19,575 downwards.
AATACACACATATGAAGACCAGTTGAGTGTTGATTAAAAAAGATTTATTTATTTTCTATTAATTTTTTTTTTGTGCCCGTGGCAGGGAGTTGAAGAAACAAAGTACATAGTCAAAGATATAGAAAGAGTAACTACTATGTACAAATCTGAACATCAACACAAAACAAAGCACGACTGGTATTGTATTCACAAGAAAGCCTGATCGCCAACCAGAAGAGAGGAGCCACAGTATTGAGATTTAGGAAGATAATGGTTGGTAGTCTATTTTTTTAAATGTAATGTTGTACACAGTTAACTACATGGAATTCAAAATATAATGCCTTTGTTCACATGCCAATTGACTTCCTTTATGTGCTAACAAACTTGCAGTAAGGTTATCCAGTGATGATAGTTCACATAGCATAGTTAACTCTGTAAGTCCATATTGTTGTTTACTATCAGGCACGGTATGAGCCATTTGTTCTTCAAGTGGTCTAATAGACCTACAGAGCCATGGGAGCCTAGCTCTGCAACCTAGGACTGGAGGGCCTTCTCATATTGGCCCCTTGTTTATGCAATTGTGCAATGCAGTCACAAAAGCCCTCTGGACCAGTCCACAGAGCAGTACAGTTGCAGTTAGCCTATAGCATGACGTGAAAGAGTTCTAGAATTATGGCTTTTTATTTGTATCTTCAATTCAAGCTTCCTAAAGCTACTTGTTCCTCCTTGCCCTATCTCTTTCTTCCACGATTGGGTGACATTCTTTTTTTTCCAATGCATTTGTATCATCTGACTCAGTATGGCTAGTGAAGTGTTCAGTTCAGTGCAGAAAGAGGCAGGGTAGCCCTTGGAACACCAGACCACTACCACCACTAAGGAAAGGGCACCAGTTGAGACTCCTTACTACAAGTTGTTAGTGTCGTCAGGAAGTGAAGGCTGTAGAACTGGACAACAACAGCCACAGTGAAGCACAGCCTATCTAGCACAGCACACACTTCATCACTTGCCTTATGTACATGCAACCCAAGCCTGGGCAAGCCATGCTCCAAACAGAAGTGAGAGCCACTTTATAGAGAACATCCACTGAAGTACACATAGGCCTACCCAGGTTTACCTGACACGCAGCCTGATAGCTATCAGCTGCTGTTTTAAATCTTACAGCTACGCCTAAGCAATCACACAAAACTTTGGCAAACTACTCAGTACATTAGTCCATAGCTATCATCATCAATAGTTCCCCCACATATATACCCAGAGTTGCAAGCAAAGTTTCCCTGTACTTGACAAGTGTTGCAGCATTGAATGATATACACATGTCCAAGACCACAGTCACTTCCACCAAGGGATCATTATACATTACATGCTTATCCTAGATTCATTTCAGTTTCAGACAGACCAATGCAATGTCAAACAAGTTTCTATTGAATATGGAAAAAAAAGGACTTGAGCATGAACATGTCTTGTTTTCCAGCCACCTTGAGGAAGGGACAATATTCTATTAAAGATGAGAAAATGTAATACATGCTGATACATGCATATACTGGATACAAATTGGAAGGCAACAGAAATGAACAGTGAAAAGCTTCCCATAGTCATGACAAAACATGAAAATAAATATAAAAGAATTACAGAGCAATTAAAATAATATCTCACACAAAAACCAAAAGAAAGGGAAACAGGACTCTTGTCCTCTCATACTGTTAGAAGCATGTTTCTGATTTCAGCAACAAGGTGATAATACTTGTACAAAGAGAAGTTCAACGATGTTTAACAATGTATACAGATATTATGTGTTCATGCATACTTGCAGTGGTATTGAAACTTTGGCATAATTCAATGCTCTGCTTGACAGAAGTGCCAGAATAAAAGATCATGGACATGACAAAGGAAAATGCTCTCAGCCATTTATCTCACATCTCAACTCACAAGTTGTCCCATTCAAACTTGTCTTCACACACACAGGCAACTACAGATTTAACCCACATTCTCACATATACATCCATGTGCTGGTAATATTTATCAAAGTCAGCGCCCATATAATATTTGTATATATATGTGTATGGGACTTCTCAGCAATACAGGAGCCAAGAAACATAACCATGGTAAAAATTGTGATTTATGATAAAATTTGAAATGGATTACACTAAGTAAGACTTTGTACAAAACTCAATAAACAAATTGTGTTACTACTTTCTTTTTTTTTCTTCAAAAGGAATAGTATCAGTATCAGGTCAGGCAAGTGATACAGATCAAGAAATCCTGTTACTTCTGTCTAGATGATGTAGCTTTCTATACATCCCTTTTCCTGGAGTATAAATAAGGACTAAACAGTTTGCCACGAGTTTGAGGAAAAGCATTAACTTACTCACGTCCGATTGAGAAAGTGATCTCTTGACAACTCAAATAGAATAATATTGTGTGCATATTCGTGAAAGAAATAAAAAATATGCTCATTCATTACAATAAACATTCGGTAATGCTTTGTTTGTTATCTTAAGAGATGAGCCTAACAAAGGATTAACGTGTTCACTGATCTCTTGTATTCTTATGTAATCAGAGCCTATGTGATTTAATAAATTGCTGAAGGACTGAGCTGGAGAGGCCAAAAGCATCACATGATTATTGTAAACCAATTGTTCAGATATTACTAAATTTGACAAAACTAAAGTTGACTGTGACATCATTTGAGAGATGAAATAACAGATCTTGCTAAAGCCTGATCATAACACAGTAGGAATCAATAACAAAGTAAACATGTTGTGCTCTGCTTAAGATGCACTTCAATAAATACATATGAAACAAAACCATAAAGAAAAAAAATCTAATAGGAAAACCCAAGTTTAAGTTTTCAATTTACTCTGAGAACAAGATTTCACAGATTCTGAGTTGATACCCAGTCAAATGTCATTAGTGATAATGTAATGAGAAAATGCTATGAAATGAATGAAATCATAATAATGTAGCAAACATGAGATTTGTTCTTTCTTGAAGACTCTACATTTCATTAAAACACAAATCCTACTCAATTTTAAACTTTTTTGAATGGGCTTTCTCATAGCCACATACATCCAGTTATAAGTTGTTTAAAAAATGGCTGTAGACGGTAATATACATATTGTGTTTCTTCTTTTTGTTTTTCAATCAATGAAAACAGTAAAAAATACACCCAATTAAAATTTGATCCTTTAGAACACATCAAAGTCTTAATAAAAACCTACTAAAAGGTAAAAAAATTGGGTGGACGTTTTCGGCTTTTATAGAGAAAAGATGTCCATTCGAAATATTTCATGACCTCCAGCAAAACAATCTACTTTTAGTCAATAAATGCCAATTGCCAAACAAGGAAACAAAAAAAGGGTGACCTATATTACCTGCCTGTTCTGCTAGTGCTAGAGTTATTTCAGTCTAAAGGTTTCTCGCATATATCCTCAAATTTCTTTAAAAACTGGAGGGGAAATGTCACAGGTAAAAAGAGATGTTTGGGAGAACTATCTAGCTCAAAGAATCAAACAGGGCTTCTTCTTTTTGGGCTTGGGCTTTGGGCAGAGCACTGCACGGATGGCCTCGTCGAAGACATTCTTCAGCCCTTTCTGAGTGAGTGCGGAGCATTCCAGGTACTTGACAGCACTGATCTCTCTGGCCATGGCCAGGCCTTGGGGGTAGGTGATTGGCGAGAGCTTCTTCTCCCGCAGCTTCTCCAGAGTCTCCTTGTCCTCGCGCAAATCCAGCTTGGTGCCCACCAGGATGATGGGTGTGTTGGGGCAGTGGTGGCTCACTTCTGGGAACCACTGGGGAACAGGAAGCAGAGGCGTGTATTTATTGACGCTGTTCACCGTGGTGTACTAACTGGTAACTCGTCAGTCAGTGAGCAACAGTTACAACACCTGACGTCCCAGTTCAGTCTAATCACCATCTGTATCACTAGTTATTATGTATTAAGTTTTTCTCTTCAAATTAGTGCATGTAACTACAACTGTACAACTATAACAACAACAACAGAGCTTCCTCAACCCCCACATGGTGAAACAACATTAAGTATTAAGGTCGTTCTTGTGACTAACAGTAGGCAGTCTAAACCTGCTTAGAGCAGGCAATGAAAGTCGCAAACACACAATTTTCGGTTGCATTGATGGAGTAGTTTCATGTAGAATGCCATGAAACATATATGGAAATAAATATCATTCAAAGGACTGAATGACTATTTCCCAATTTTAGATAAGTAAGCATTGAGGAAGCTTCTACGCAAGGAAAGAAGACCACTGTTTCAAAATTAGCGACTGCCGAAAAGCGATGACACCGCTGTCGAGCAAACATTGTGTTCATTCATAACGCTGTAGAAACTACGCCCTGTTATATATATTTTCCGGGATTTTGCACACAAAGCTGTTTAGATAAATGGTGTGTTTTCGTTTAAATTTACCCTTGATTTGTTGAGAGAAAGTGGCTTGACTTAGCCTTTAAAGAAGAAAAAAATGATGAATTCTCCCACTATTTGTTGATTGATCGTCATTATAATTGATGTTAGTTCATTAGAAAGGGCATTCAATTCTCTTTAAAAAATACAAAGCCTTTACTTTTAGAGGAATGTGCATAGGCGCAAATTCTATGGGCCCAAGACGAGAAGCACCATATTTCTTCTGCTTTTTGAGATACACATTCGCGTCTTTGACCGTCTGCCAAGATCTAGAGCTAGGCTATGCCGACGACAACGAAATGTCGCGGAAAGAGGGTTGTGAACGAAAAGGCCTTTTTGATTGAATACATATCAGTAATTACTGAACTTGTGAGCTAGAACAAAATTGAGTTTGTTCAATATTTTATTTGGTGTGAGTTTGTAAATTCGGTTTGTGCCGGAAAGCTGTCACACCTGCTTCAAACCCACAATCTCTCTACCCGAGGCCAGATCATTTAGCAACAGGCAAGAAAAGTCAATAATTAATATTTTTTTAAAAACCAACCATCAAGAAAATTCAAACCAACACACAGTAGAAAATAAAAAGTACCTTTGCTCGAACATTCTCGAAACTTGTTGGACTGATCAGGGAAAAGCATATAAGAAAGACATCCTGAAAAACAGAACATTTCAATTATCATTACAAACCAAAATGGGAAGTAAAATTAGAAACATTCAAACAAAAGCAGTCAATGGCACATAAAAAGCACCAATATTGACGTCTAATCAGAGTAGGGGCAATGCTTTACACTTTGTTCTATTCTTATAGCTCTAAATAAAAATGAAACATATGTGCTAAAAAAAAACCAACCCCTTAAAGACTATCTACCACATTAAACCTGGTGATAACGATCTAAAATCATGTCAGTCAGCATGGCCTAGATCTGAACCCCTGAATTTTAACATGGGAGGCAGACACACTAAACTCTCCTCAGCAACAAACAGGGCTGCAGGTTGGTGCTTTAAAATGAAACCATTCATATACATTCCTTGATCTCTTATTTTTGTACAGTATATAAACAAAATAAGTCTTACCGTTTGTGGGTAAGAAAGGGGTCTGAGTCTGTCGTAATCTTCCTGCCCAGCAGTATCCCATAGGCCCAAGTTGATGGGCTTGCTGTCCACCATCACATTGGCAGAGTAGTTGTCGAATCTGACAAAAACCAAGGAGGACAAAAAGGCTGTGAAGCAATGTACTCTGGCCATACGAAAGAAGCTGGTGTATTGTATTAACTTTTTGTCATCCCTTCTAGATCCTAGAATCAGTTGGGTCAGACGTAATCTAGACCTAAAATCTAAATTATTCGTAAAGTCGCGGCCTCAGACTACTACTATGAACAGAATTTCCCATGAATAGACCTAGACAACCCGGAAAAGCAGTGTCGCAAATATGACATTTGTTGGCAAAGAGTGGAATCTTATTAGGGAGGTAAATATAAAACATAAATTCAACTGGCAGGATTTTCAAAGTAAAATAAAACCTACCACACCACACAGCTGAATGCTCACTGTGTATCATGTGGGTTATTTTGTCGTATTTTTACGTTCAGATGATTCTGAGAACATTCGACCGTAAAAAAGGTGCCACGCCCCACAGACCACACTTATACTTATAAATATAGATAACAATGACATCTTGAACAAACACTTTTGTTGCTAAGAAGATGTTATTTCAACATAATAATAGGGAAGATAACTTTGCATGCTGTGAAACACTTTGACGTACTACTACTTGAAATAGAGTGAGGAAATAAAGGATGGTTCTTAATCTTATCTGCAATTGGAGTACTGTATACATCACACTGTATTGTAATGATAATGGTACTACATGAGTATACATAATGCTCAAAGAAAGTGAATTGTATGATAGTCAAGCTTTATTTTTGCAATCAGCTGTAAGGTGATGAAGATGTACACTAAATCAAAAAACATTGCTCTGTCAAATCATTGGGACAACAGATATAATAGAAAAGTCATAACATACACTGTGGGAATGTACTCTCCAGGGAAGGCATTTGTAGTGTAGCTGATCAGCAGACAAGTCTTACCCACAGCACTGGAAAGAAACGGAATACAAGAATTGATTAGTATCAGAATGTTTTTTTTGTATAAAACTAGCATGAATTGAATGAGCCAATCTTTGTATATTTCAAAGAAAGAAAAAAGTTACTCTCATGTTGAACCGTTACACTTTACATATCATTCAAAGCTAACCTCAAGAGTTTTGAGACTACTTTTACCATTCATGAGCTAAAGTCTAAGATTGTGACAACACCTGATAAAAACAATTTCCAGTTTTAATCAATATGATCGAAATGGCTCTAACAGATTAAACGCAAGAAAGTCCGATCATCATCACTCCGCACACTTTTCGTGACCAACATGGCAGAAATTCGCTTCACTTCGTTTATTGAGCAACATGACATACATGTATTTTAACATTTTGATTACCTAAACTGATGTTCCTACTTCCTTGAGAGGCAAGAAAAACAACGTGGGGGCAACGTTTTCATACTGATTGGCTCCATTTATTTCTAGTGACCGGCCAGTATCAACATTCTCTTCTTCCCGGAATGACTGACAACTGACATCAATGCTTAAGGGAGGAAGTTGATTTCAGCTTCCTGGTCATCCATACTTAGTTCATTGGACTTGTAAAATCAAGTTAAGATGTACCCAAATCATATAGCGAAGGCACCTGTAGCCTTTTGTTAATTTGTGTGAAAGTTCAGGGTGATAAAGAAGATTTATCGTGTTTCTCATCACTCTGTACACCTTAGTTAAGACTCAGATATGAATATATTGATATTTTTTTCACAAAGTTTCTGGAATTCTTCCTATTATTCACTTTTCCATTTTGCTTTTGTCTAGATCTATTGTTTTCATTATGACTGAGGGTGGTTGTACGGACCAATGAAGTTCAGAAGTTTTGTATACTACATTTCATAGGCCCATACACTTATTGAGCAGAGCAATGATAGGCAATTGTGCTCAGTCAACCTTAATTAATTTTTTTTAAGGGATGGTGAGGGCTTTAAGTATTATAATACTTCGTTCTGGATAAATTGGTATTAAATGTATAAAATGCAAATGATATGTTTATAATGAGTCGAGTGCTAGAATGACAAAGTGTCCGGTCTGCTGAGAAAGTGTGCGGTTTGGGCTTCATTTCAGATGCAAAATGTTCTCACACTTGACTGCTCTAAACTGCGATGGTTCTTGTTAGGCCTGCACCCACAGACCTGGTTTTCGTGCAAAATGCACCAGGGAAGGTGATCGGACTGGGTACAATTACTTTTGCTCTCGATCTACTAGACTCTAGATTTAGATATGTCTAGAATCTAGATCTAAGACTAAGACTTAACCGTAACCATGAACTAGACTCTAGACAGTCTAGATCTAGATCTAGTCTTAACTACTTAACAGACATGACAGTATCAAGTATCATCTATCTAGAGATCTCCAAGACAGCTAGACATTAGATGATTCTAGCTCGATTAGTAGTCTAACGGTCTTGATCTCACTAAGTAAAAACTCAATCAAAACAACAGTCGGTAACAACACTTGTCACTTGCCTAGAGCCTATAGATTTCTAGATTATGAGATTTTATCACTAAAATACTAAACACTAACAGGAAGAAAAACGTCAATCATGAAAAACATTTTTGACTATATGAGACTCACCCATCCCCAACAACAACACACTTGATTGCTTGCATGCCTGCAGATTTGTGTAAACGTATTTTAAAGACACTAAACTCTTTTACAAAGATTTTATGGTGTGATCAACTTCCTACTTCACTCTGTTCGGTACAACAAAATGGCTCCGGTCGGAAGTCTTATAAACCTTGAACGAGTCGAACCTAAATTTAGCAGTCCCCAAAATAGGCGTAGGCCCTGGTGCAGCTTAGAAATCACACAAACCAGGAAGTGTTGTAAACTCTCCCCGTTGCTAGGCCTATGGGCCGCTTGGCCCGATACTGCTTCAGACGTTCTAACCATTCAAGAGCAGAAAAACTTTTCCTCTATTTTAAAAAAAACTTTTCCGATTTTACTAAAACATATTCCAACCGATCAAACAAAAATATTGTATCCCCGTGTTACTGGTCTTTTTCTAATTATAAGCGGCAGAGGATCTGATTCCGTTCATTCAAAGCGTGAACTAGTCTTGACCTAGAAGCCAGACAGAAGGGAGCCTAAGCTAGAGTCTCTAGAGTCTAGTAGTCTAGGCTACTGTCTTGTCATGGATCATGGCCTCTATCTACATTGTTTACACTAGCTAGAATCTAGATCAGTAGCAATTTGATAAATCATGGCAGTTTGGCAGCAAGTGTTGGCACTGGATGCAAAGTTCAATGCTTACAGATCCCCAAACAACCCACAATTCCGTGAGTAATAATAGTTCCTCTAAATGTTGTTCTCTAGGCCTACTATCTAGCCTATTGTACTGCAAAAGCCTGATCTGGTTGTCTCGGCTAGATCTAGTGCAATGCGTTGGCCTCTTGAGTCAACAGTCCCAGGTTTGACTCCTGTGCTTGTTGACTCAATTTGGATTTGAGAGTATTTTCTAATCCACCACAAGGTGTAACAGTAACAGATCTTCTCAGTATGTTGGTATTGGTGCCGACCAGCAGAACTACCAATATGCCTCCCTGGAGGTTGAGAAGGTTATGGAATGAATCAGGTCTGTGGGGGAGTAATAGTGGCTGTGTAAAGTGCTTTGACCTCGCTGTAAAGCGGGGAAATGCGCTATATTTGATGTGCGTGACTTACTCAATGAATTTTTCCCCACAGTTTTGTACCACTATACACATCACATCACAATTATCACTTTTACAAGCTATAGACTAATTGTATTTAAAACAATGCAAGGTTGGGACCAGCTGCAGAAAATGATTCCAGAGTGAAAGAGTTAAAGATACATTCAGGACGAGGGTCAATTATTTCTCTTCCACTACATTGTATTGTTTGCAAATTTAAAAAAATCAGCAATTCAGGGAAAATAATAATTTAATATGAAAGAAAGCATTAATTAAATGACAAACAGCTATTTGAAAAATATATTTCTATGTTCTGGTGGTTAGGATCTTCATCTTAAGGGTGTTTCTGTAGGCTAATATAAAGAAATTTCTCATTAGATTTAAGATGTTCTTCATGATACTCATTGTCTGTAAAAGAAAAAATAGACCCACATAAAAATGAGTGTTTGTCATATATATATATGATAGTAAACAGTTGCATTGGGAAATGATTGCATTGGTCTTTCTTTTAGTGTTGGTCTTTCTTTTAGTGTTTGTTCATGTTCTTTGTTGTGAAAAAGAGAGACTTTAAATTTCAAGCTCATATTGATATTACTCTCCCCTCCCTCCCTACCTCTTTTTAAAAAAATGATCTGCAGGCACTCTTTATATCAGACGTCGTAGTCAACTTTTGAGGGAACATGCAAAAAATGAGGTAAGATTATAAGCTAGTTTTTAACACCTTCCTTGTTTTCCCCATTGGATAGGCAGGACCATTTCAATTGCCATCTGCTGTGAGTGTAGGCTCAATATTTTAAAAAGACAAGAAAAAGAAGACTTACATTTTAAGTAGATTGTTTAACAAGTCACATCTTGTAGCGATTTTCATGCATTTAATGAGCTATTAAGTAATCAGCAACTCTTTTTTTTGTATATGTGCATTAAAGACAGCATGAAATCGTTTGTCACTTCCCATTGAATTTCACAGAAAGATGGACAATCTCGAAAAGAATATCTACATGTGCGAGCTCAACTACTTAATGCAAGATATGGAAGCCCTGCTTTTTCGGATCAAGGGTGAGATAAATTATTTACTCTCTCTCTCTCCTCCTCTCCCCCCTCTCTCTCTCTCCCCCTTTTGCTGATCTGAAAATTGACTTCAAACTTTAGTTTGTTGCATTCAGATTTTCTAGTGAAATTATTGAATTGAGTTACCTTTGCAAAATGTAGTCTCTCTTGTCCATGCGGGAAAACAACTGTCAATCATTCAATGCATATGATTGCATCACCTGTCACCATCATTGTGATGGATGTCGGCTGCCACACAGACATGAAGATGCGTCAGTCAGTCTCCACTTTCCTCTGTTCAGACTGTCTCTGAAGATCCTTTGTAGTTTCAGTCCAAGAGATTTCTTAGTGAGCTAATGTAGGAGGCTGATGGTATGCCCTTTTTTCAATTTGATTGCATACCGTGATTTTATTAACCAGCAACAACTACACAAAAAGACCAACACCAGAGAGAAGTAAGATAAAGGCAATAGTCAAACATTATTATAACATTGATTTTAAATGTTCAATTTGTCTCTTCTTCTTTTCTTCAGAAGTATCAAAAGCAGATCTTTCAGTCTGCGGAGTATTGGCAGAAATACAGAGGTAAGTCTTTGTGGCAAGCAATGAAAACAAATGTGAGGTGATCTGCTAAAAGCAACAATATTATTATGTTGGGGCAGACATTATCAAGGTGAAAAATTGCCTTTTTATATACATTTTTTTTTACACTAAAACCTAGATCTCAAGAATGTTTCCTCCAAAGTACTTAGGTGGCTCCTAAGTTAGCTTTTGAAAGTGTCATGTTAGATAGCTTTCTTGAAAAGCAAAATAAAAGGAAAACACATTTTTCTCAAAACATACTTTTCAGACCTAATAACACAAAAATGTGATTATCTCAAAAACTGGACTAGATAATTCTGTAAAGGGCTATCTGTTCAGAATAAAATTCTCTGTAAGGATCTACTGAAAACAGAAATCAGTTTTGACACTTATTGTACCTTTTTGCAGAGCACATCATGCCCGAAATTATGCATTATCAGTAGTTTTGTACAAATGCTTTCTTTTCATTCCCTCATATTACATGTAGTAACAACAACCGATTGGTCTGTTCTGACAATTTTATTTAATCATTGTTGGTGATGTCGAAGTCGTTAGTGTGTTGGCCTCCTGAATCAAATGTCCCAGGTTCAAATCCTGGTCTGGTTGTGTAGACTCCTCCTAAATTTACTCTTATCCAACAGCATTTCGTAACTGAAAAATATTCTCACCCATGTGTAAAATAGGTACTCGACTATAGACAGTGAACGATGTTGGTGTGGATGCCATCTACCAGTATGCCACGCTGGAGGTTGAAGTGGCTTTGGAATTAATCAGATCTGTCAGGGTTGTAGTGGATGTAAAGCGCTTTGACCTTGCTGTAGAGCAGGATACGGTTCTATATAAATGCTATCTATTGCAATGTGATATATACTTCAGTCTCCTCTTTCTCCTCTTCCTCCTCCTCCTCCTCCACCCCCACCCCCCAGCCTCAATGTCAAATGAGTCTGTACAAAAGCAAGGCTTTGTATTGTATTGTATACACTTTCTTCATTCCTTCTCAGGGAAATTTGCCTTAGTGTTATGAGCTCCACTTTTTGCTGAAGCCAACACATGCAGTTGCCACAGAGCAGCACCTATCGGCTATTATATTGGCAGGAGGGGGAGGGGTTATTATAGGGTTTAATTTATAATTTTTACCCAGACAGCGACCATAAATGGCCTACTCTTCATCAATTTCAAACTACCACGGGACCTCCAAGTTTATCGTCCTTGTCCGAGAAGACTTTGTGCTCGGTCCCACCTATCAAGGAGACCAGGGGCTGAAAAAAACACTCATAGTGAACACCAACTTTGAGCTTGCACAGAGTGAGCTTGAACCTGCGAGACCCCATGGTCGACAACTTGGTGTTGGTTGAACGCTCTACCTACTGTGCTAACATGTTGACTAGGTGAAAGATCATTCTCCTATTATGCTCCCAGTCTGTGGAACTCTCTGCCCGTGGGGCTGCGCACCATATATAGTGAAGCTGTCTTTAAGAGACATCTGAAAACCCATCTGTTTAGAGGCTCATTCTGTGACTGAAATGTTTTTCAGATTGTATAGTTGTGTGTGCATGTGTGAGTATAATAGTACATGTACATGGTATGTTGATTTGTGTATGGAGCGCCTAGAGCCCATGTAGTGGGGATAGACGCTATACAAATGACCTTCATTATTTTTATTATTTGACAGAGTTTGGAGTCTATGACAGTGGCAGGCAGTGATGGCAGGAAGTACCACCATCGCAGACACATGAGCACCAGCTCCCTGAAGTACCTGTACGAGGGCCCCATGAAGCATGTGTATGACAGTATAGAGGTTGTGCCCACCAGTGCAGCTGAGGCCAGCAGGTAAACAAGAGATAGTTGACTTCAAATGTACAAGAGATAGTTGACTTCAAATGTACAAGAGATAGTTGACTTCAAACATACAAGAGATAGTTGACTTCAAACATACAAGAGATAGTTGACTTCAAACATACAAGAGATAGTTGACTTCAAATATCTCATTACTGTCATGATAGATTGTGGCAAACTTTACTGATTTTCATTACATTTTTAAATGAAAAACAATTTTTTTGTCAACTGTCCAGAAGACGAAAAAATGGATGAAACAGATTTCCAGTATTAATTCTAGAGACGGAAATAAGAATTCATTTACCATATTCATCAGTATGTCAAATAAGGAAAATGTATGCCCCATTGTCTTAAGAGATAAAAAATGATGTAACAAATGTGGGCATTTTGAAGCTGAGCAGGTAGCATTTCTAGAAAAGAAGACAACACTGCCGATTGATTGTTCTCAAGTGTTGACAGGCTGTGAGTAATCTCTTGATTTCAATACCAATCCTCAGAGCTATGGCAGGAGGCAAAAGTTTGTCAGAAAACTATGCATTTAGTGGTATGCATCACATCTTTGATCAACACACAGCATCTGGTGAGTCACTGGTTTCCCAACTCACAATCAGGTTCAGCTTCGTATTTAAATAAACAAAGAACAAACAATCAGTTCATAGGTTTATAAAAAGTATAAATGTAAATAAGCATATATACATGTGTGTTTTGTATGAAAAGAACTTGCATTTTTATGACCGGTTTCGACCGTGTTTCACTGGGTCTCATCAGATTCTTTTTATATGTAAGTATATTGTAAGTTGTTTTTATACAATATGCACATGCACATGCTTATTTACACTTTTTATAAACCTATGATGAGTAAAGCATCTATGGCTGGAATATAAAAATTGTTAAGATAAACAATCAGTTGCAGCTTCATATTCAAATAAGTAAAAAGAACAATGGATTAAAGACTCATCTTCTTCAAACATCACATTTTTTTCATGAATAATTCTTCTACTGATCTAGGATTCAAGGTTTGTGTGATATTGAAACATTTTTGCCCATATTCAATTTCACTGTGATTGGAAGGATGTCATAAACCTTGAATCTGACAATCTTGTTTTTTTGCTTTCCAGTAAATTGTGTCAAATTTGCAAATGATGACAAATCTCGAGTGGCCTGCTCATCTCTGGATGGTACTCTGTCCATTTGTCAAGTGATTCCCCCCCCTGCCACTGTCATTTGTATGCTCAAAGGTCACAAGGCCGGGGTTACAGGTCAGTTTGAGGTGTCAATGGACTCTCAGCCATGTCCACATCTTTATCTGGTTTGTCTTTGTATTTTACTTGTTTCTGTTTGTGCGTAAGCTTTAGTAAGTACAATAATCGTCTGCTATGTGTAGAGTATGCCCTAATGTGTCCAATAGTTTAGTATCATAAGCCACATCGGAAGACTGTAAATGTTGTAACATGTAGTAGTGTACGAGACTAAAGTCAATTTTTCTTCCAAATTTAAAGTTTTTTTTTTATTAGAGTGGTGGTCCCCGTCATGTAAAAAACACTGTCATTCATTATCCTGATTACAGCTCAGTTGCAGCATATTTGAAGTCACGGTTGGGTATCAAAAATCGTCAAAAACTTTAAACTGCTTTCCTGCAAAATATCAAAATGTGGGCAACGCTAATAAGTGTTTAGAGGGACAAATTAAGTGGGCTACACAGTGCACACCCTAAGGCGTAATGCATGCCAAGATGTATACAAATCTGCATAGATAAATTATTTTCAATTCAGACAGTAATATTCTTTCAGAGCTTTGATCTACTACCTGAGACCCTGAAAGTGATTTTAAGATAAGATGACCATTCATCCCCAAATTGTGCTCCTCAGACTTTGTTTGGTCTCTGTCCAACGATGTGATTCTCTCTGTGTCACTGGACGGCACAGCCAGGCTGTGGGACGTGGCAGCTGGCTCGTGTATGAGGGTCATTCAGGACAGCATCGGCTCGGAGTTGTTGTGTTGTGTCTTCCAGCCCTTGAACAACAACATGTTTGTTGTATCCTTGGACTTTGACATATCATAATACACAAACTGTTCTTTTTTTTAAATTCATGAATTATTTGTTTTTTTATAGTTTGTTTGTATTTGGAGGGGGTATTTTTTTTTCTTGAAATAGTTTTTCTTTAAAAAATAAAACATTTTAAAAGCAACTTTGAAAGAAATCAGAATTGCATTCATTAGTCGTATTATTTTTGGTTTTTTTATGCCTTACAAGACAAGGCTTCAGATTCTCTTTTTACTGCACATTGATAACTTTTGATCACTTACGGTAATGTCTATTAGCCTTAACAAAAAAAATGTACCTTCTTAAACCATTTAGTCTCTTTCTGATGCTGGAAAACATGTTTTCATATTTCAAAAGTCACTACCGAGCCAGATAGAATAAGCAGTGAGAAACTATTGGAAAGGACAAGGCAATAGAGAGTAGATATGGAAATCAGAAGACGTTAAAGTTGGATTAGTCTCCCTCAAAGGAAGTCAAGGACAAATATCACACATCAGGCATTGAGATGGAATGAACAAAGGAAAAGGAAATATGGAAGACCAAAAAGCTCATGGAGAAGAGACCTAAAGGCTAAATTACATGGGTAGGATCCAACTGGACAGAGATGACGGAAATGACTGCTTCTGATGATGATGATGATATTTCATAAGTAGTCTCAGTGGGTTGTAGTCAATGTAATGAATACTGGTGGGTGATCCAAGGTTCACGGTTGTTAATGCATTTAGTATAGTGGTACAATCACATAGCTGTTTGACATCTTTAAGTTGGTGGTCTGGTAGTCAGCGCGTTGACCTCATGAGTTAAAGGTCCGGGGTTCGAATTCCAGCTGTGCTGACTCGATTTGGATTTCAGGGCATTTTCTTATCCACCACCAGGGGTATTCTTGGAAAAAGTACTTTGTTACACATTTATCACCGACTGTGTGTTGGCTTCAGCAAAAAGCATAGCTCATAACACTACAGCAAATTTCCCTGAGAAAGGATGAAGAAAGTTTATGCAATACAATACAGAATGTTGGTATGGGCGCCGACCAGGTAGCATTACACACCGACCAGGTAGCACTACACACCGACCAGGCAGTACTACCAGTATGCCTCCCAGGAGGTTGAGATGGCTTTGGAATGAAGCAGATCTGTCGGGGTAATAATATGTTGTAAAGTGCTTTGAGCTGAAAGAGAAAAAAAAGCTATATTAATATTATAAATGGGCTATAATCTAAGTTGTTTAACCTTTCCTTGTTGTTGCCGTATCCCTTGTGTTGTGAGCTGGTGGCCCTTGACAGCTGTTCAATGCCTCTTGCAGGAAGTTGCAGGTTTTCCTCACTTGTTGGCCGTTTGTATGTAGTGGCCTATATTTCATATTTGCTTTCCTTAACTCAAGTTAAACAGACTGGCAACAGCCGCAGTCAGGTTCAAGTCATGAACATGTCTACAGGGAAAGGCTACAAAGTAAGCATGAATTGTGTCTGGGAACTCCGAGCCCATTTATTTATTTATTTATTTATTTATTTGCATTTTCGCCTTTACTTGAGTAGCTCAAGGCGTTACAATATCACAATGAGAATGACAAAGTAAATACATGCACTTCATTTACAATTAAAGTGATGTAAAATACATAATTATTGCACACAAAGTTGAGAACACTTTTACACCATGTAGGCTTAAACATTAAGTGGGTATTACAAATGTTAGCAATTTTCAGAGATATATATGTATATGTATAGATAATATGACATTGCTATACAATGATTTGAAAATGTTGAACAAATCACAGGAGTTACATATAAGAAATGAGAAAATATGCATAGTAATATGTGGCCTAAAGCGATAAGAGGATAGTGAATGGGTATTAATAAGTGTCCCATTGTTGGAAAAGTGTTAACAAAATCTTCTTCATTTTCATTCTTGTATCATTTGAAATTTTGAATTTATACATTATTTATATTTAAATACATTCAAACTCTCCTTGATGGACACTCCTCCTAATGGACTGTTATCTTATGACGTCTGGTTCCCATTTCTTGTGAATCTTTTTGAAATTTACTTGTGATAATGATGATGAATGATGACATGTCCTGTGCATGTGTGCCCAGGGTGGCAGCAGCAAAGTGACGGGCCGTGTTCATGCCTTGACGTTTGATGCCAGTGGTCGCATCCTGTGGGCCGGGGATGAAAGAGGCTCTGTCTACTCCTTCACTGTGGATGTGGCCACGGGGAAACTCACCAAGACGAGGAGGTCTGTGCTGCTGCTCTTTTGGTTGTCGGTGGTGCTGCTGTTGGTGTTGTAGGGGTGGCAGCGATGTTTGTTTGATTTGGTTGTTGTTGATGTTTTTGGGAGTTTTGGTTGGTGGCAGTGTTTTTGTTGATGTTTTGGTTGTTGGTGTTGTTTTGGGGAGTTTTGGTTGGTGGCAGTGTTTTTGTTGATGTTGTTGTTGTTGGTGTTTATGTTGTTGTTGGGGGTGTTTTTGTTGTTGGTGATGTTTTTCTTTGTTGTAAGTGGTGGTGGTAGTGTTTTTGTTGTAAGTGGTGGTGGTAGTGTTTTTGTTATTAGTGGTGTTTTCTTTGTTATTAGTGGTGTTTTCTTTGTTAATGGTGTTTTTGTTTGTTGTAAGTGGTGGTGGTAGTGTTTTTGTTGTTAGTGGTGTTTTTGTTTGTTGTAAGTGGTGGTGGTAGTGTTTTTGTTGTTGTTGGTGGTGGTGTTTTTGTTCGTTGTAAGTGGTGGTGGTAATGTTTTTATTTTTGTTTGTTGTAAGTGGTGGTGGTAATGTTTTTGTTGGTGGTGTTTTTGTTGTTGTTGGTGGTGGTGTTTTTGTTCGTTGTAAGTGGTGGTGGTAGTGTTTTTGTTGTTAGTGGTATTTTCTTTGTTAGTGGTGTTTTTGTTTGTTGTAAGTGGTGGTGGTAGTGTTTTTGTTGTTAGTGGTGTTTTCTTTGGTGGTGGTGTTTTCGTTGTGCCTACCAGTGACTTGATTACTTGGATAAGAACAATAGAATTGGATGTCCCGTTGACTCTTGCACTCATGAATGGTCCTGTGGTTTTTTTTAAAATTTTAGATTGTTCTGTCACAGATAAGGATATTTTATCGGGGTTTTTAGATTGGAAAGTTTCTCTACATCATTGGTTCTTAACATTAGTTTGAGCGAACCCAAGGGGTTTTGATGGGTTGCAGCGGTTAGGCAGAGTCTCCACGGCAGGGGTTAATACACACCCGACTCCTCATCATGTTATAGTTTTCACTAAAGAAGGGTTCATTGAATGCACATATGATCTGGTGGTCAAGTGGTCAGCGCATTGGTCTCATGAGTCAAAGGTCTGGGATTCCAATCTCGGACGACTTGATTTGGATTTGAGAACATTTTCTTATCCGCCACCAGGTGTGCTCTTGGAGAAAGTACTTTATCACATTTCTCACCGTTGCCAGGTGTAAAAAGGGTACCTGACTCTAAACAGGGAATGATCTTGTCAGAATGTTGGTATGGTCGCCGACCAGGCAGCACTACCAGTATGCCTCCCAGGAGGCTGAAATAGCCTTGGAATGAAAGAGGTCTGTCGGGGTTACAATATGCTGTAAAGCGCTTTGGGCTCTAAGGAGAAAAAGCTCTATAATAAATCGGCTATTATTATTATATGAAACTGTCGTGTTTCTGTACCTCCAACATGGCAAATGATCACTGCTCTTTATTGCATTACATGTTCCTTGAAACAGCATCCTTGCCCTTGTACATCGGGCATCCTATTATAATGTAAGTAGAAATTGACATCTGACGCTGAGAATTCAATAACCAGCAGACGAAAGATTATGGAAATTTACACACACATTCGTTGCCTTTCATTTTAATAAAAGGATTATAATAAAGGTTGTTTCATGCTCAATTGAAAGTGACCATATCTTCTTTATAGATGTAAGATTATTATTTTTACTGGTAGTATTATTGGTATCAAAATTATTCTCTATTACACTGTTGTTTCAGGATGACGGTGTCAGAAGGCCATCCCATCACCAGCCTGTCTGCTCGGGCATGGATCAGCCGTGAGGCCAGAGATCCCTGTCTGCTTGTGAACTGCTGCATCAACTCTCTGTGCCTGTTCAGGTCAGTCTGACAACCATGCTGCTCGTTTTTGGTTTTCTTGTTCTTCCTCGTTCTCCCTACCAGTCAGATGTCTAGGCCAGTCAGATGTCTTGGCCAGTTGTCTCAATGAACAGCTCCGTCTTCTCAAGGTCCCCCAAACATGCATAGAGCTGTTCTTCTTGTGTTGATTGCTGGTCTTGCTTTATAGACAGTCTAAATTGTAAAATGGTTCAATAAGAATAGGAATGATCTTTGATCACAGATTGCAAAACTGTTTACTTTTGTCAACCCAAAATACCCCTAACTTTAACACTATTTTCGCCCAAATTTTCGTGACCGCTTTGCAATCACTCTGAACATAACATTTTTTTTATCTTCGGAACCAATAAAGATATTTGAAGACATTTTTTCGTCATTTTGTCTGCTTTTTGAAGAAAAGAGACTGACAAATGGAATAAGAGAACAACAAATATGTTTAATACAAACAAATCATCGCCCGAATCACGTACTAGCGTAAGTGCCAAATCAGCCATTTTGAGTTACGATTACCACCTGATTACAAATTCTCTTCTCTATACCCTCTGTAAAAATGGAGTCGATACATAGTGAGATATGTTTGAATAAAGTATTAACGTAAACGCCATTTGTAAAGAATCGAGAATCACGTACTGGCGCAAGGGACGATATGCTAGTACATGAGACAGGTTTTTTTTGTGTGCTTAGGAAACAATTGAGATTACGTACTAACATAAGTGACGGTTTCCTTCTCTTTTCATCTGTTATTACTGTATAACGTACTAACGCATA
>JAUELK010020970.1:0-13858 GCA_031471215.1 Gastropteron pacificum | reverse complement strand
ATTTGGTATCAAACAGCAATAATACAAATGATCACTTAATATTATCAAAGTCTTGAAACATTTTGAATAGAATAAAATCTTATGTATGACAGACAATCCCCCATTTGAAATACGAGATCACAGAAATTATATGTATACACATCATACGAAATATAAAGAAAATGATGTACATACTCATACAAATATGTCATATCGAATTTGTTTAAAACAATGAGAACATATGTACGTGTTGCAGGAACACATTTACTTGATAAAATGATAAATGATAAAAAGTTATTTCTATAGCGCACAAATCTACCTAACAGTTAGCATAATACAAAACACATATCTTACACACACACACACACGAACGAACGAAAGAACGAACGAACGAACCAAAGGAACGAACGAATGAACGAACCAAAGGAACGAAAGAACGAACCAAAGGAATGAACGAACGAAAGAACTTACCAAAGGAACGAACGAACCAACCAAAGGAACGAACGAATGAACGAACCAAAGGAACGAACGACTGAACCAAAGGAACGAACGAACGAATGAACGAACCAAAGGAACGAACGAACGAACCAAAGGAACGAATGAACGAATCAAAGGAACGAACGAACCAAAGGAACGAACGAACGGAACGAACGAACGAACCAAAGGAACGAACGAACCAACCAACCAACAAACCAAAGGAACGAACGAACGAACCAACCAACCAAAGGAACGAACGAACGAAAGAACCAAAGGAACGAACGAACCAAAGGACGAACGAACGAACGAACCAAAGGAACGAACGAACGAACCAAAGGAACGAACGAACGAACAAACCAAAGGAATGAACGAACGAACCAAAGGAAGGAACGAACGAACAAACCAAAGGAACGAACGAACGAACCAAAGGAACGAACGAACGAACCAACCAAAGGAACGAACGAACGAACGAGCGACCGAACCCAAGGAACGAACGAACGAACCAAAGGAACGAACGAACGAACGAACGAACAATCAATGAACAAGTGCTCATTACTTGTTTAATTTTTGTAGCAATCTGTTAACATGCTTTCATCAATATCAACATAAGGCCTACCGATTTAAACAGCAGATCCTATTGTATTGACTTTGAACTGAGCTGCTGTACAGTAGTTACTGCTTGACATACAAGCTTGTTCAACGCCCAAAAATGTCAGTGACAGACAAAGTTCAGTTTTCTTACAGCATACACCTCTAGGACTCTCCCATTTTCTCATTTCTTCATGGATTGAATGTTAGGTGGTAATCAGTCAACTATCCTTTTGATATAACAGCACTGGTGGACTATATAACTATATATGTTGTTGAGAACGTGAACAAAGGCATGAGGTATAACATTTTTACACCCTCCCAACAAAGGCTCTCGAGATGCGAAATGATGACAAGACATGTCTTGTGGTGAGAGCAAAGTGCTTTTTGATGTTGGGGAATTCTGAGAAAGCCCTTGATGATGCCAACACTGCCCTGGTACAGGATGAAGATTGTGTGAAGGATATCAGAGTGAGTAAAATAAGTGTCGGCCTATTGATTCTCAGAAGTATTTTCTATACAGTTATTATGCAACTCAATTTTTGATACAATAATAAGCATGGCTGTCAGTAGTATTGTGTGCTCATACATCTTCTTAGTCATTACATAATTTCTTGTGCTTGCATAAGTAGTAAAGGATCACATTGTTGGTGGTCTTCTTAAATGAGAATAACATGGTATGCCATCCACAGCCTTAAATTGCCCTACAGATTGCAATTTCCATCTTCAAGCCATTTTTTTAAAACATGAAATAACAGCAATGGAAATGATTTCTATAGTGTTTTCTTGCAAACATAGCAAACAAAATAATAATCATTTGAAAAATCAAGTCCAACATTTTATTTTATCATATTCCCATCAATGTTTAATTTGAAGGCACTCAACATGAAGGCTGAGGCTTTGTACCAGAAGGGTGACTTTGAGACCGCTCTAGTATTCTACCACAGAGGAAACAAGTTGAGACCTGAGCTTCAAGAGTTTCGTCTAGGAATACAAAAATGTCAAGAGGCCATTGACAATAGCATTGGAAGTAAGACTATTTTCATTTTTCTGACTTACGTGATTATTTATTTACTTACTTTCAAGTAACATGTGTGGACAAGAAGAATTCTATCAGTGTAATTTTGTCTTCTGAAATATCAAGAAAAATCATTTTTTCTCTCAAACAATGTTTTCTAGAGGAAAAACGTAGCTCTCATGTTAGATGTTCCTCCCTTTTCTAATATCTTAACCAATAGCATTTATTCTAGCAGCTGTAACACTGCATACTTTTATCAGAAACCTTTTGAAAAATTGGAGAAAAGAATGAACCTGTGTTCCTTTGTTTTACAGTCCCTAGTCTTTTGTCTTTGCTCTTGCTTATGGATCATACATACATTTTTTAAATTCTAGGTCCTTACTCAGTGAAGCTAGAGGCATCAGGAGACCTGACATATTTCTACAAGGATGACGAGGTAAGTCTCTTATCACAAACAAAATAAGCCTTACTTCCTTTGAATCCCTGTTTGCTGCACTTTGACTGATCTATTCCATTATTCTTGATTAGATGGATCCTGTCATTTTGAAACACTTTGTTTTGTTTTTTCCTGTTATAAACAACGCATATCTTGACAAGCATTACTATGTTAGCACAATGAAAATTATGCTGTACAATTGTACATGGAAACAGTAAATACTTCAAAGACCATTGTTTGAACATAATTTCTAAAATTTGCAGGTCATGTTATCGTATTATCTTAAACTAAATATTGTACACTTTTGGTATCTCTGTTTGCATCTTCATTTTCTTTCTTTATTTATTTCATTGTCTTTTTTTTGTCTTTCCCCCCGAATCTACATCACGTTCCCCATACTTCCTCTACAAAGTTTTTTTCTTAAAAGTGTTAAACAAATGTTCTCACTTCAAGAAGTCTTTATCATGCCTTCCTCCTTTTAACATTTCTTTTCAAACTTTTGTTTCCCTAAGTTCGGTTTTGGACAGATGCTCATTGTGAGTTGGAATGTTAAGATACATATTGTGTAACCATGTAAAAACAAAAAGCTCACTATCTGTCCGTCCAGCAAAAAAAACAACTATGATGAGCATGATCATTGACAATTGTAGTTATATGAGTTGTCTGATGTTAGTTGTACAATGTTTCTTTTTTTTTTATTATCAGGATTTGTATTTTTGTCTGTAACCATAGTTTAAAAACAGTATGACTGTATTCTTTGTTCCTTTCTTTGGGAGCTTTAGTGATGTTCTAATTTTGTTTTCAATGTCAAGCAATTGTTCACATACATTGTCTTTTCATTTTTACGTGTTTTTGTTTTGTTTTGTTTTTTAATCCACTTTCTTGTTGATAGATATGGTAAACATCATATATTTCCCAAGGATCCATAAACATCACATCTTTCCCAAGGATCCATTTTCTTTTTAAAGGTCCTTGTTGCATAGAGGGCCTACAGATTATGAGATGAACGATGACAATCTTGTACCCACACTTAAGGGTTTAGAGCATTGAAAAATTGAGAACTAAGAAGAAGAAGAAGCATTGAAAAATGAATACAAGGGTTCACTTTCCATTGATGAAAAATAAAGTGAATAGATCATTAACACTTTTCTTGCAATCTTTCAGGTGTTAAGACTAAGGTTTGTTTTTTTGTTTTGTATTTTTACTTACAGCTTTGTCTAATTCGTGATCACAGTCATAAGTGCATTCCACTTTTGCACGTACTGATTGTTGAAGTTGTCAATTCGAATGTGAATGCAAATAATCTTTTTAGATATTAACATGAACAAAATCTTCTTGCACCTGAGTTCTGAAGGAATTATGCACACATTTTTTAGTCACACCATAACATGTAATTGAAGTGTGAAAGATTTACAGTGGAGAAAAGAGACTGACATAACATGCATAGATATTTTAGTGAAGAAAACATTTTCATTGTTGAGTTTCCTTTCTTCTTGTGAAAAATTCTGTTCATTTCCTTATTACTTTTTTTTCTTCAAATCATCACTAAGCGTAAAAGGCTCCAACTCATTTTTATAAGATTTGTTTCTATGGTAATAAAAAAAACTACAGACAGCATAGTCATTCAACTTTGTGATTCAATGATTTAGACATCCAAGACTTTGATTTTTTATGTCCTCACTTTTCCAATCTTGAATTTGTATGTTTTTATCAATGCAATTTTGCAAATTCTTTTTTATAAATGATAGTCAAACAAATAATACTGAAAGATAGAGGAATGACATTGTATTTCAAGTGAAGAGAATTATATTGCTGTGTTATTTTAAACATATGTCTGTAACCATAAGAGATGTATGGCATGGACACGTTTTACGTTGTGTTTGTATTTGCATTGATATTTCAGGGTCAAAAGAAGGTAAAGTAGGACACCAAAGAATTCCTTTCAAGATCTTAGGCTTTTTATGATTTTATTTAATGAGAAGGATTTGACTAGATCAACATTACCCTTTGTATAACATTTCTTTTGTGTTCTGGTTTATGAACCGAGCTTCTCAAACTGTGTCCTAGACAGGCATAATTCTTCATTTTCATTTGAGTGTCATGTAACATTCACAATGTTAGTTTTTCTGCACAGCATCTAACACAGGTCTCTCATTTGCTTATCAGATGGTTTGGTTACTTTGTCTGAAACTGTTGACGGATTTTGTTTGCACAATTCGATTGGCTTGAATTGTCAATGGACTTATTTTTTGCTTGATGAAATGGTTTGACTAAGAATGTCAAAGAGTTTTGTTTTCTTAATCACAAGTTTGGTTGCCTGTAACTATCAATGGATTCTTTTTGCTTATTCAGATAGTTTGATTTTGGATTTGGGTGATAAATTCAATTGGTTTTTGTACAAGGGGTGCAGGTTGCGTGGTTCATCATGGTTTGGGAAATACAGTTTGTGTTTTGACCAAATCGCTCCTTGAAAATAACTGACTCATTCAGTCTTATCTTGCTGCTTTTATACCTTTTGGCTATTCACTCCACCACCCTATACTATAGTAACAGTGTTTCTACAGCACATTAGACTTCCAGTCTCCCGGTTACCATTAGCAACACTCTGACCATTTTAACCACCATACTTAGGACCAATTCTGACTTTCAGTATAAAAACTTGGTACTTCAGATTAGATGCTAACCTTCACAATTCTATGAGTCTTTTCTTGATTACAGATTCTTCGTAGAACCTAACTGACTTAAGCATTAGATTTTAGGCAAAACCGATTTTTAGAAAATATCTAGCAATTGTTTTTGGTGACATTCTGTTACTTTTACTGTTAACAATGACACATTTATTTGTCGATAAAGAGAGCTTTGTTGCATAGATATTATGAAGAACTATGAATCGTTTCTCATTTCAGTGATTGAATACAAAATGGCTGTCTATGCTGGTTTTTCACTAAATCCTTGCTGGTAATACATTTTGGATGTCAACTCTCAAAAGCCATTATAAAAAAACTAATGTAGCTTTCTGTGCTGCAAACACATTACAAGCAAACTAAATTTCAATGATCAATCTACAGAAAAGAGTATTGTGGGCAAATCAATGCAATCTGGAAAAAGTGTAAATAGATAACAATATTATTTGTATGATCAGAACATGTAGGATTTTTAACAACTCTGTAATCATGTTTCACCCTAAATTGTCCTCACACAACATGTACACTCCCTTGACACTCCCAAATTCACATGGAAAACTGTTGATGCTCTGGAATGAGCTGTGAACATTTTGTTCTAATGTAGATCCTTGGTATTGATGGTCAACATACATTACATTATGTTTCATGGTTTTGAAAGAATGCACCTCATATATTGCTTAATCTGTCACATATATTTTGCGCTAGATTTTCAGCTGGATACTTTCAATTCAGACAAGAGACAACATTTTTTGTGTGCATTTTAAATCCACAGTTAATTGTACACACAGAATACACTTTCCTTCATCTCCTTGTCTTCCAATTCTTATTTCTTCAATTGAATGAATTCAATCTCATTTTAAGATGTGTAGAGTGGATTTGAAGCATTTTTGGTTTTAAATAGAAGTTTTTTTCTTAATGCCAGAAACTCTGATGCTATTGATGTAAGTATATTTTTTCAAAGGTTTATTCATTTATTTATTTGCATTTTCGCCTTCACTTGAGTAGCTCAAGGCGTTACAATATCACAATGAGAATGACAAAGTAAACACATACACCTTATTTATAAACAACAAAGGTTCTCACTTATAAATTTTGATCAGTTTTAGTAAATCTCGAATAAAGAAAAGGAATAATGTGTTTCATGAATACATCTCTTTAGAAACAAAAGCAGCAACAGAAAGGCTACACTAAAATCAACCAACCTCAGAGGAAGGAAGAGAAGAAGGACAGACAACGACCAAATGATGAGACAAATACAAAAACCACCAAGGAATTGCTTGGACAGCTGTACCGTGACAAAGAGTATTTGGAAAAATTGTTTGATGGTGAGTTGGTTTAGAAGGCTACCTGCTAAACATGAACAAATCTCAAAACAGGACTTGATCACTTTGAATTCAGTGACACATTTCTTCATTCTGAATTATTTCATTGAAAAGAAAAAAGGTTTCTAATCTATCTATTGATGATATTTGCTTTTGATACTGTGTTAAGTTTGTTTCCACTTATCATAGTTGATGTTAGGGTAGTCATTTGCAATGCTTACTCAGTAGCATTTGTTTCAGGTCTGTCAAACAGCAGTACACGCACAGATGAATACATTAAGGGGCGAGCTTGTGATGGCTTGGAATATCTCAACATCCGATCAGACTTCTGGCGGCAGCAGAAACCAATGTATGCAAGGAAACGTGACCGTGAGGCTCAAAAGTCCAGAGGCTCATCTGGTCGCAAGGGAGACCCAATGAAGTATATTCTACTGAGATTGGAAGAAATTGATGAAGGTGACTGATTGCATGAACATTAAACAAAACATTTTGTGTGTTCCTCTATCACATAAGATTAAAAAACAATGTTCATAAAAGCATCAAAACAGAATTAGTGTTTTAGACAGTTTGAAAAGAAAAAAAAGACACAAGAAGGGAGTGAATAGTGTGCTCTCTATTATTGTTTTGATTATGTCTACAAAAACTTTCTGGTTGAACGAAAACAAATTCCATTAAAGATATCGTAAACATATTGACTACCAGTATGCCTCCCAGGAGGTTGAGAAGGCCCTGGAATCAATCAGGTCTGTTGGGGTAATAGTGGCTGTAAAGCGCTCTGAGCTTGCTGTAGAGCGGGAAAAAGCGCTATATAAATGCTATCTATCTTTCTATCTATCTATTAGTCAGTAATTCTTACATTATGTGCACCATTTAACATGTTTTTCAGCTCAAAGTGATGGCAGGTACCAGGAAAGTCTGAAAAAGTCCAAGAAAACATTGGCCAAGGTTGAAGACATGTCTGAGGACTCGCTCAAGAACAAGCAAGACGTCATTGCTAACCTGTACAGCTGCATGGGCAATGCTTATCTAGAAATGAATCAGTATGAACAAGCCTTGGATTGCCATCACAAAGACCATTCCATTGCTCAAGACAAGTAAGTGTTGCTTCTTGAAAAGTGTTTCAACAAAATAAGAGCTTGCTTATGTCATCAAATACTTTTCCTCACACTAAAACTGCTACCTTCAACACATTGACAGCCAAGAAGAATTTCTGATCTCATGAAATTTATCATATTGTATGTAATGAAAAACCTTTCATAGAAAGATGTTACATTTCAACTTTATACACTTTTTCTTCTTACTTCTTCTTCATTCTTTACTTGAAATTGTACATTTTTCCATTGCACGGTTTTAAGACACTGTATCTGTCACTATGTCTTCAAAATATATAACGTTAAGTGTTTGTGTCCACAGTGATCTCGAGGAGGCTGAATCGAGAGCCTTGGATAATTTGGGAAGAACCTATGCAAAAATGGGTGAATATGGAGAGGCAATTGAAATGTAAGTGAACTTAAAACTGTTCTGTCACCAGATAAAAGGTATTATCATGCTGTGTTACTTTGAGTTGTACATTGATTCTTGATTCCATCACAGTGCAAAACATTCATGCAGATTTGCCTCCTTCCCAATACTTCAAATTTTCATTACCCCATAGTATGAGATCAAAACAATCAATCAAAACAGCCTCTTCTTGATATATGGCCAGAGATGTCCATTAGCAGTTTTATACATATTTATACCATATTGTAATGGAATGTGTAAGGGAGATCTTAGTACACTTAAGTAGCATGATAACAGCCTAGATGCGTCTTACTGTAGTACTGCATTGATGCATGTATGGACACAAAATGTAAGCCAAAGACTCGCTCTATAGAAGCGTATTTCAAACTTTCCTTTTGTTTAGCTGGAAACGCAAGCTCCCCAAGAGCAAGTCCCCCCTTGAAAGCACCTGGTTGTACCATGAGATTGGTCGGTGCTATTTGGAGCTGTCTAAGTACCAAGATGCAAAGGACTTTGGAGAGAAGTCTCTGGCAGCGGCCCGTGAGGCAGATGACAAGGCCTGGGAACTCCATGCCACTGTGTTAGTGGCACAGTCAGAAGGTGAGAGAGAAAATTGATCTAGCATTGGTTAGTTTTCTCACTGTCAAGTCTGCTACATCTTCTTTTCTTCTACATGTGTGTTCACATCACTGAGAGTTCATCACTTATCCAGAAGAAAATATTGGAAAAAGACATTTTCCAATTTTAAAGGTATCTTGTTGTGCGTTTTGGGTGACAGTGACAGCATTGACTCATATAGATTGATGTGTTTTCCTAGTTTTGCCTTAGATATTGACACATGACTATTCATGGGTTTTGGTACTTCATTTTCTGTTATTGATGTCTTTAATATGCACACATATGCAGACCTTTGTCTTGATAAATTTGTGTGTGAAGTGTGAACATTTGCTTCACAGACTTTTCAGCAATTTTATGTTAAGGATTGCAAAGATAGCTGACGCTTGGCTGGAAGACTATAGCCTTTTCCACTCTCACACCAAACGCAAATATTTTGCCTGAAAAGTAGAGATACAGGATGTATTGGTGTTTTCCTCTTTCATTTTCAGTGAAGTGTGATGAGTTAGAAGCAGCATCAGACTCTTTCACCCAAGCCTTGGAATTAGCGGAAGAGCAAAAGGACAATTCTGCTCAAAGTGCAATCAAGAAGGCACTAGAAGAGGTAAGCCCAAAAGACAACACAAGATGAGATTTAATGATGTAGCAATGTATCTGGAATCTGACACAGGCTGAGTAACCTTTTTTTGTTTATTTGTTTTCATTAGGAAATTGTCAAGTATTATTGTCCCCGAGCTGATCTTATCAATGTGAAATAATACATTTTGTATCACAGCTATCTCTCTTGTTCTTTTTTCTCTTCATTATATCACTTTTACAGCTTCTTAAACTTTTGAAAGTAGTTTGAAATGTTGTACTTTTGTAAACATTTCCTATTTTGCTTGTGATTATGCTTTGTATTGCAGTTTTCTGAGATTGTAATAATAAATGTTATCACAATGTTCAGGTGAATGACAGGCTTGTGCAAGGTGGTAGGCAAGAGGATGACGACGATGAGCAGAAAGAGGGAGGTAGAGATTCTCCAAAGGGTGTCAAAGACTCCCCTAAACATGAGGAACACAGCAAGACTAAAGGTAGGCTAGGTCTGATTGAGATTTATTATTTAATCACACCCATGTTATTCTTTCATATATTCCATCCCCATTCACTTCTACAGATCACAGACACAACTTCCACTCAACATATTATTTTGCTACCTGTTATTACTTCTATTTGTTCATATAGAAAAAACTTGATGGTATCGATGCACCAATTTCATAATATTTATTTTGCATAACCCGTCACAAATGTACTTTTTCCAGTGTCTGTTTCTTGTTATCACCATGCATTTGTTTTATTCTTAATGAACAACTGAACTGATACTAGGACCAATTTAAGAACTTTTATTTTGTCAGTTTCAATGGCTAAATAATGAAACAAATTTATATTAACATCTATATGCAGAGTTGCAGACTTATTTGATGGCAATTATACTGATTTGAATCATACAATTCTACATTAGCTAAGGCCAGCTTGATCATTGCTACTTATCTATTAACAGACACATTGTTAAACAGCATGTTTTGATTACAAATAATGTTATTGCTGGAAAGTCCTAAAGTCTGTTAGCATCTGTAAATTTTCCTTTTAGTTCAGATCAATTTGAAGAAAACATATTTTGACAGTAGATTTGGCTTGGATTTCAACTTCATATGGTGTTGTAATGTGTGCTTTGAAAGTTCTATTTGTTCATTTCACTTTATGTCATCACTTGTAGTTATCTGTTTTGTATAGGCTTGGGTATTCTTGGAATGTCACCTCACATTAGTTCACTTTGTTTGGTTCATTTTCTTTATGATTGGTGAAAGGGATCTGTATTTGTTTCAATTTAATTTTTGTTTCAAGAAATATATATTTCTTCAGTTAATTTCACCCTCCCCTTTAGTATTTATTAGCTACCATGTTTAGAAATGTTTCTGTTTGGCTCCATTACAGTATTTTCCCTCTTTCTTTCATTCTATGATTTGTTCATTATTTTTACATTTGAAAGCTCCTGCAAAAGAAGATACAAAACAAGCCACCAAAGAACCAAAAGAAGAAAAGAAGAGTGAAACAAAAGGAGAGAAAGAAACAAAAGAAGAAAAGAAAAGTGAAACAAAGGGAGAGAAAGAAACAAAAGAAGAAAAGAAAAGTGAAACAAAGGGAGAGAAAGAGACAATACCAGGTACAGGTCTTTACGTTTTCTCCTGAAGTAATTACTTAAACTATAGCCAACAGGAGAACCCATAGCAATTTAAAAGTCTGTTAAAAATGTGGTTTAGCCTGTGGTCTGAAACATTCTTGCTGTTGCTTTGAAGAGAAAAGTTCACGTTTTTTGTGATTTTTGTATTTGTAAGGCCAGTCATTAAAATGGTATTAATCATAGTCGACCAATAATTACTCACTAATGTGTATTGAAAAAAAAAGGTTTCAGTCAATCAATGACAATGAGCGCTGACTTATGCAATCACAAATTAAGGTTGCTACACAATACTAGTTTTATGTACTGAAGGTGCTTGAAGTGTGTCAGATTCAGATATTTTCAGATATGTATCCCCTGCCGCTTACTGCCATTTAAAAAAAAGTTATCTCATTTACTTTGCTCACTTTTTTAAAATCCCGTGTTCCACGGCTCAGGAACACATAACACGCCACTTGGTGATGTGTGTTGTTTGGTAGACAATGCCTCTGCAAATTGAAGATAGAACTTCCCACTTCCCATGGAAAACCGAAAAAGCAGTGTCGCAGATACGGTGGCTGAAAGTGAAATGAATTATGGAGGTAAACATTAAACATAAATTCAACCGGCAGGATTCTCAAAGTAATTTAATGCCTACCACACAGCTGAATGTTTACTGTGTAATTCGGTTATTTTATCCAATGTTTACGTTCAGCCGATTCTGAGAACATTCTACCGTAAAAAAGTGCCATGCCCCCTAACCACTCTTATAATAAAGATTGATTCCCTGGACTCATTAGGAGTACAAAATGCACTCACTAACATCTATTTGTGTGGACAAGACAATGGGTGGGAAAAGTAACATCTCATATCTCAAAATATGGTCATAGCTCACAGAGCTGTTTGTAGTATTTCCGTTTGTACTTCCAGGTATGTTTTATATCTAGTTTACAAACACTTTGTCCAAACATGTGCAGATTGTTTTTCAAACTAAATTGTCTTTATCAAGATTGACATTGTGATCTAGAATTAAGTTTTCAACATTTAACATGCTATTACTTAAGACAATTCTCAACAAAGCAAGGCACAGCCGACAAACTAAACCAAACAAAGGCACAGCCGACAAACTAAACCAATCAAGGGCACAGAGCATGCACCTCCAAGAAATTCCTATGCCTACCAAGTGTTTTTATAATCAAACTCTGGACAAAATGAAACAACAGATAACCCACTAAACAGGTCATATTTGTTCCTCTTTTTTAGCTCTTCAACGGTTTATTTTCTTCTATCTGTGTTTCTTTTCTTGCGTTCAGCTTTTCCTTTCTTATGACTTTTCTGACTTAGTACTTATCCATACACTTTTCAATGGAAACAGGAGAAAGTGAAGATGAAAAGAGTGAAAAAGAGAAAAGTGACTCAGACACAAAGAGTGTGTCAAGTCATACAAGCATTTCAAGAAAATCGAGTGTATCAGGTGATATTGAAAGAGAGCCAACTTCGTGGCGATATTGATTGCGCCATATATGGTGGAAGATATACACCCAAAAGAGCTTTATTATATCTACACACAATGGGTTATTATTTGCAGTTTTCATTTTATTATACATGTATGTTCATGGTATGGGGCACTATTTGTTTTCTGCTTTTTGGTGTGTTATGTCAATATTTATGGTGAGTGATTTTTAAAATATTTGTTTTGTGTGTGTGAGGACCAAGGACGAGATATCTCGTCTTAACCATACATGCATAGAGGACCAATGACGAGATATCTCGTCTTTGCAAATAAAATGCGCTAGATCCGTCCAGGACATGTTTACTGTCTTTTAATCCATGTTTTCATTGAAAGCAATCCTTCCGTCTTCTGGTTTTGATAATCATTAAGTATTAGCATGTATTACATGGCTTTCTATTGAACATAATAGGATGTAACATATTACTATAGTGTTGGTATTGGTAAATTAAACACTAACACAAACGGGGTTGGAAAGTTTGTTTTGTTTTTGCAGTTGGTGTCATCTTACCCTATTTTTAATTTGATCATACTGGTATTTCTCTAAGTAAATATATGTGCATGATTGGACTGCCTTTTCATTGGAACAAACAGTCTGTTCGGTATTGGGACAAAACAAAAATCTTCATTCTATCATACATTTCAGTGGGCATTTTTACACTGATTTTGTTTAATCAGTCTTTTCTGTTTTCTTTCAGTAAATGTACATACTGACTGACATATTTTGTCATTCATTGATTTCTTCAAGACTTAATCTTACTCTTTCAGCACAGAATTTTAAAGAATGCAAAAAAATTCCATGCACATATGAATTTGTGACTATCATACAAATACCGTCAAGCAGAGCTGTTACCGCTTAGATACCTGCAATATACAAAACTTTTCAATTCTCATTTGTCTTCAATGTTGGAAATATCACTAGAAATGAATAAACTGAATTGTGCTCCAGGGAATATCAATAGTAGCAAATGACGTTACCTCTCTTTTGTGTTCCTCCTGCTTTTCTTGTTCACTCTCGAAGGTAAAATTTGTCCTCATATTATAAACACCATATTTTGTGTGAATCTGTGCTTCATACTGTGCCTATCAAGATGTAGAAGTGTTAAAAACTCCATTTATCAATTTCTTTAAAGTACAGTTGAATTTTTTGACGTAATGAATTTTCATGAGTCTTGTCATCATGATAAAAGCAATTAACTTTTTATTGTAAATATTTAACAATGAATTCGTCTTTGTGTGTCTTTCTTTTAAATACGGGTCCATTATTTCAGTCTCTTATGACTTATGCATCAATTGAGACATACAAAATATATGTAATTTCTTTCAACATTGCACATATTGATTTTGTCTAAATGAATCTTGAAAGGTTTCTTGTTATTCCTTTTGGGACAAATTGGGATTGTGTTTTATATGCTTGTAATGCTTTCAAGTACAATATGACTTAAAGATGGAAGCTGTGATTGTTGTGCGTACTGGTCATTAACTCGACCACGGAGTCGATAACGGAAACGAACCCTGGTGTTTTAGGCGTG